>SJYX01017264.1:415279-432418 GCA_006410675.1 Oreotragus oreotragus | reverse complement strand
GGCTGAGGGCCGAAGAATTGATGCTTTGAACTGTGGTGCTGGAGAAGACTCTTGAGAGTCCCTTGGACTGCAAGGAGATCCAACCAGTCCATCCTAAAGGAAATCAGTCCTGAATGGTCATTGGAAGGACTGATGTTGAAGCTGAAACTCCAATACTTTGGCCACCTGGGAAGAGATGACTCATTTGAAAAGACCATGTTGCTGGGAACGATTGAAGGCAGGAGGGGAAGGGGACAACAGAGGATGAGATGGTTGGATGGCATCGCTGACTTGTTGGACATGAGTTTGGGTAAACTCTGGGAGTTGGTGATGGACAGGGAGGCCTGTCATGCTGCAGCACATGGGGTTGCAAAGAGTCAGACACAACTAGCGACTGAATTGAACTGAAGTGATGGTACTGGGGTATAGGTGGATGAAATAACTGAAGGCCCAAATAATATCTTCACCCATATTTTAAAGGTACTGACTCAAGGCACAGTATTTCTTCCTACTATGGCAGCATACCCTACCATGATTTAGAGAATATATTTGATATTTAACAGAATTACACAATACCTTTATATTAAAAGATGAAATGTACTACTCACCAGCTCAGAATGTTGGTTAATCCACAGGGTTTACTAAATGTAAAACCAAAGAATAATCCCATTACATGGCATATCTTTTCACTACTAGTATTTATTGGGAATTTGTTATGTACTAGTGCTGTGTTAGTCAATAGGGACATAAAATGGATGATTTAATCCTTGTTTAAAGCAGCTTACACTTCAGTGAGACTAGATATATGAGACTAATACATGAACACAGAATTATAAGATAGTAGTTCTCAAAGAGGGGCAATTTTGACACCCCACCCCAAGTGACTACGTCCTATTGTGGCATTTGGGTTATCATGATGGTTGGGGGGCAAGGATACTGCTGGTATCTAATATGTATAGGCCAGGGATCCTTTTAAACATCCTGTGATGCACAAGATGGACCCCCACAACAAAGAATTATCCATCTGAAAATGTCAGTAATGCCAAGATTGAGAAACTCTGTTATAAACAATATTCTATTACTAATATAAGATATATATACACACAATAGTTTATGTACTAATATATACTAATCTGTTGTATATAGAGATAAATATATACATACACAGGCTTCACAGTTGGCTCAGGGGTAAAGAACCCACCTGCCAATGCAGGAGATTCAGGAGACTTGGATTTGATTCCCATGTCAGGAAGATCCTCTGGAAAAGGAGATGGCAACCCACTCCAGTATTCTTGCCTGGGAAATCCCATGGACAGAGGAGCCTGGTGGGCTACAGCCCATGGGATTGCAAAGAGTAGGACATGACAAAGCATGCACAACACAGTTTGATGTGTAAAAACAATTGCTAAAAATGCATCCTCTCTTCTGCAGGTTGTGGGACACGAAGGAACAAAACCTCAGGACAGAGTCTCAGGATTGTTGGTGGAACAGAGGTACAAGAGGGTGAATGGCCATGGCAAACTAGTCTGCAATGGGATGGGATCCATCGCTGTGGAGCAACTTTAATTAATGACACATGGCTTGTGAGTGCTGCCCACTGCTTTAGAACGTAAGTATTGAACCTTGAAAATGACTGGATGGTGGTGGTGGTTTAGTCGCTAAGTCCTGTCTGACTCTTGCGACCCCATGGACTCTAGCCTTCCCAGGGTCCTCCATCCATGAGATTCCCCGGGCAAGAATACTGGAGTGGGTTTCTACTTCCTTTTCCATGAGAATGGCTAAGGGTAAGCAAAGTGCATTGGGCTTAGTAGGATGGAAATACCTCATGAGAGATGAGTTTAATACAAATTAAAGATTATATACATACATATGTATGTATATGCATGTTTTATCACAAAGGGCTTCCCTGGTGGCTTAGTTGGTAAAGAATTAGCTTGTGATGAGGGAAACCTGGGTTCATTCCCTGGGCTGGGAAGATTCCCTGGAGAAGGAAAAGGTTACCCACTCCAGTATTCTGGCCTGGAGTATTCCATGGACGGTATGGTCCATGGGGTCCCAAAGAGTCATATACAAGAGAGTAGGAAACACATAAATGTTTAGTAAGATGTTTTATAGTCTAGAAATAGAAATGGTATCAAAGAACACGTAGATAAATTATCCACTGACAATTACGCAGTAATTTATCAAAGGAAGCAGGACTTTGAGAATTATCTCTGGACACTGAGCTTGGTGTGAAAAACAAGAGCCGTTTCTTAGGTAGATTCTACATATCTACCTGAGATAGATGTTAAGTGAATTGTTTTGATTCTGATGGAGAAATCCTAAGAAAAAAATATATATGAAAAAATTTGGTAGTAACAAATTATATTGATACAACTGAATAAATTGACTAGTTATATTTCAAGGAATTTTGATTCAATATTCCAATCCATTGCAAAATGCCTGAGGTATACAAGCAGATGTGTATAANAAATTTGGTAGTAACAAATTATATTGATACAACTGAATAAATTGACTAGTTATATTTCAAGGAATTTTGATTCAATCTTCCAATCCATTGCAAAATGCCTGAGGTATACAAGATAAGTAATGCTTTGTTAAATTATTGTGTAGCAGTTTTGATTTTCAGAGAAATGTGTGGATAGACAATATTGTGCACACAGAATGCATACAGTTCTCTCATTTTGTACAAGACATGCTTTCCATATGTCCCTTGGAGTCACTGATGCCCAGAAATATCAAAAGGCCCTAGGATCTGGAGTGAGTGACTCAGTATGCAGAATGAAGTGCACATCCTAAGAAAACATGCATATGTGCTCACTTGCTCAATCATGTCCAAGTCTTTGCAACCCTGTGGACTTTAGCCCTCCAGGATCCTCTGTCCTTAGGGTTCTCCAGGCAAGCTGGAATGGGTTGCCATTTCCCTCTCCAGGGAGTCTTCCTGACCCAGGGACTGAACCTGCATTTCCTGTGTCTTCCTGCATTGGCAAGTGGATTCTTTACCACTGAGTCGCCTGGGAAGCCCTAAGAAGCCTGACACAGTGGTATTTCCACCTTATCTGACCCCTGAACCTTTGATTGGAAAGCATTTGTATCGATGCACAGAAACTATAATTTTAAAAGGAAAACTTACTTTGACATGTGTGTGCTAAATTATTTAATATAAATAGTTATATTAGTAACATGGTAAAGTGGGATTTGTTCCTCATACTTTATCCTCAGGTATAAGGACCCAGCCAGGTGGACTGCTTCTTTTGGAGTCACAATACATCCTCCAAAAATGAAACAAGCCCTCCGGAGGATAATTGTGCATGAAAAATACAAATATCCATCACATGACTATGATATTTCAGTCTTAGAGCTTTCCAGGCCTGTTTCCTACACAAATGCAGTACACAAAATTTGTCTCCCCGATGCATCCCATGAGTTCCGCCCTGGTGATGAGATGTTTGTGACAGGATTTGGAGCACTGCAAAATGATGGTGAGCATCTGAGGAGAAAGTCAAATCATAGTAACCTAATTTGGTATGCTAAGGCATTTAAAGAATGGAATGCCGTTATGCCAAAATATGTTGGTGGGTTGGTCACATGGACCTGGGCCAATCAGGTCCTAGTTGGGAACTAAGTGATTTAGAAGATATGTAAATTCCTTCATAATTTAGGTTACTTTCAAGTACATCACTACAACTATAGTAATGGTGCTTGGTAAGATGGCTGAAAGAGTGAATATGTCTGAAATTTTTACTAGGGTAATAACCACGTAAGATTGTGAAGTGGGAATGTTAGTTGCTTACTTGTGTCTGATACTCTTTGTGACTCCAACGACTGTAACCTGCCAGGATCCTCTGTCCATGGAATTCTCTAGACAAGAATACTGAAGTGGCTTGCCATTCCCTTCTCCAGGGCATCTTCCTGACCCTGGGATCAAACTTGGATCTCTTGCATTGCAGGCAGATTCTTTACCATCTGAGCCATCAGGGTATTAACCACATAAGAGATTAAGGATCTTTAATACTTACACTCAATTGTGAAGATCAGAGAATCATAAAACCACCATCTTTCCTTGCTGAAATTAACTTCTAAGCTTAATAATGACATAGAAATTAGTTAAGCAATTTGAGGTTCTTTTCTAGGCACCTAATTTCATTTAAAATAGTTATACTTCATTTCCCAAATACCACTGTATCTAAAAAATACATTCCTAAGATACTATGTGCCATCTCATCCAATCAGTCAGTTCAGTTCAGTAGCTCAGTCATGTCCGACTCTTTGAGACTTCATGGACTGCAGCACCCCAGGCTTTCCTGTCCATCATCAACTCCTGGAGCCTACTCAGACTCATGTTCATCGTGTTGATGATGCCATACAACTAACTCATTTAAAATAGTTATACTTCATTCCCCAAATACCACTGTATCTGAAAATATACATTCCTAAGATTCTATGTGCCAGCTCATTCAATAACTAATTATAAAAGACTTTCTTCAGGTTTATAGAACATATGTATATATATATATATATATATATGAAGTCTATTTTTTTCCCTTTAGGTGGCAGTCAAAATCATCTTCGGCAAGTACAGGTAGATCTCATAGACACTAAAAGCTGCAATGCACCCCAAGCTTACAATAATGCCATAACTCCTACAATGTTATGTGCTGGCTCCTTGAAAGGAAATAGAGATGCATGCCAGGTAAGTGATTGAGTACATAATTTTTTGTTCATCTTTTATTTTGAAATAATTACAGCTCTACAAGAAGTTGCAAAGATAGTACAGAGGGATCCCCCATAACCTTCACCAAGTATTCTCCAGTGGTTACATCTCATATAACTAGAGTAGAATATAAAAGCTAGGAACTGATCTTGGTTCAAGGTGTACTTCTTGCTTTTTATCACGTGTGCAGATTTGTGTCATCGTCACTGCAGTTAAGAACTCTTCCATCACCACAGAGATCTTTCTTCCTTTATAAAAAAATCCATTTCCTTCCCCCATCACTTTATCATCACTAACATCTGGCAATCACCAATCTGTTTGCCATCTCTATAATTTTGTAATTTCAAGAATGTTGTATGAGTAGAATCATACAGTAGCCTTTTTTCAGAATTCCATTATATTTTATAGTTCTGCTGTATATTACAATTATTTTTTAAGTAGATAAATTAAGATTTTTAGTTGGAGTTTCAATATCAGACTCTCAAAAATTCATAGAATAAGTAAACAGAAAAGTATAGTAATAGAGTAGACCTGAAAAGCACTATGATTTATCTGTTAGTGTTTTTAACCATATTCTCTCTTTGTAGGAAAATTGTATGGTTCCTGTAAGTTAAATACACATAACTTATCATAGTCTACTGGTGTTGAGATTTTACTAGTTTTAATTGGATTTTAAATAGAAAACATACTTCCTCTTAAGCCTCTTTAACCTTTCATCATTCATAATATTAAATATTAATAAATATAAATATTAAATATTTCCTTTCTATAAATACTGAGAACCACATAAGACAAGTTTTTGCTTCAAGTGCCAAATGTAACTTAGAAAACTTAAGAGGAGAAGGGAAGTCTATTTACTCATCATCTGTTTTTTCTCCCCTTCTGGTTTTCTAAAATTTTTTTCAAAATATTTTTAATTGGAAGACAATGGCTTTACAATATTGTATTGGTTTCTGCCATATGTCAACATGAATCAGTCATAGGTATACATATATCCCCTCTCTCTTGAACCTCCTTCTCACCTCCCACCCCTCTAGGTTGTCACAGAGCACCAGGTTTAAACTCCCTGCATTATACAGCAAATTCCTACTAACTATCTATTTTACATATGGCAATGTATATGCTTAAAGTTCTTTTTATATCATTTCTTTTCTGTTTCAGAAACTTCCTTTAGCCATTTTTTTTAAAGTGTAGATCTGCTAGTGTCAAATACCCTTAGATTTTCTTTTGCTTGCAAAATTCTTTATTTCCTATTTATTTGTAAAGCATAATTTTGGCAGGCATATAATTTATGCTTGACAGTTTTTTTTTTTTTTTTTTTTTTTAGTGCTTAAATCATGGCCTCTGTAATTTATGATAGGAACTTGCTGTGATTGGAATTATTTTTCTCTTGCAGATGAAATGTCATTTTTTTCTTGCTGTGTTCAAGATTTTTTCTTTGTCTTTAGTTTTCAGAAGTTTGAGTTTGTATCTTGGCATGGATTTCTCTTGGTTATACTGCTTAGGGCTTGCTCAACTTTTTAATCTGCAAGTTTATGCTCTTTGACAAACTTGAGAAAGTTTCAGCCTTTATTTCCTTGAAAAATTTTCAGCTTCATTTTGGAATCCAGTAATAAAGCACTTTCATTATGCTCTCAGAGATCTCTGAGCTTCTGTTCATTTTTTTTTCCACTCCTCTTTCTATGTGTTCATATTGAGCAATTTCTATCATTCTGTCTTCAATTTCATTGATTTTGTTTTTACTTCCATCATCTCCTTCATTTTTCTGTTAAGCACTTCTAGTGAGCTTTTTATTGGATTTTTTGTTTGTTTCATGATGGAAATTACCCATTAAGACATTTTTGGGATGACTGCTTTAAAATCTTTGTCAGATAATTCCAACATCTGTCATCTCAGTGTCAGTGTCTGATTGATTGCTTTTTCTTATTCAAAATTTTCCTGGTTCTTGGTATTGGGTGATTTTCAGATATATCCTGGACATTTTGGATATTATGTTATGAGTTTTGGCATTTTATTTAAATCTTCTGTTTTTACAGGACTCCTCTGACATGACAGTGGAGGGGGTGGGGGAATCAGGCAGCACTTCTCCCATTCATTGTCCCCTGACTTCCCTGTGGCTCAGACGGTAAAGTGTCTGTCTACAATGTAGGAGACCTGGGTTCGATCCCTGGGTTGGGAAGATCCCCTGGAGAAGGCAACGGCAACCCACTCCAGTACTCTTGCCTGGAAAATCCCATGGACGGAAAAGCCTGGTAGGCTGCAGTCCACGGGGTCACTAAAAGTCGGACATGACAGCGATTCATAGCTAGCAAGGTGTTACTGCTGGATGGAGGTAGAATTGCAGGCTTCTCACTAGGGTTTCCTTTGTGGCTCAGCTGGTAAAGAATCCACCTTCAATGCTGGAGACCTGGGTTTGATCCCTGGGTTGGGAAGATCCCCTGGAGAAGGGAAAAGCTACCCACTCCAGTATTCTGGCCTGGAGAATTCCATGGACTGTCACAAATGAGACACGACGGAGCCACTTTCACTTTCACTGTTGGTTTTTTTTTTTTTAAGATGGGAGACAATTATTAAATTTATTTTATCTTGTTTTTTGGCCGTGCTGTGCCTGGCATACAGAATCTTGGTTCCCTGACCAGTGATCCAGCCCACGCTCCCTGCACTGGACTGCCAGAAAAGTCCTGAAACTTATTAGATCTAATTTTTAAAAAAATATATACCATTTTCCCTCCTCACCCTTCTTGGTGGAGGAACAGAAAATCCCCTCACACCCTCCATTTAGGGGCTTTCACATATAAAGTCTGGGATGGTGAGGATGAAATAAAAAAAATACCACTCTGGATGGGGGCAACTTGTCACTGCTCCCCTTGTGGTCTCCACTGACTTCATGGGATAGTGGCCTTATCACTGCTTGGCTCTCCACTAGGTCTGTTCTGACATCACCTTAGAGGGAGAGAGAGTTCTGCCTCATTAATATTGGGGGGTAGTCCGTGCTCCCCAGCTGGTTACCACAAGGGAGGAAGAGGAAGGCTTCATCATCACCTGGCAGGGATGAAAGAGAGGCTCCCCACTCAGCCTTCCCTGACACCAGTCAGGTGGGAACTGGACTTCTTCGATTCTGTAAGGGTGGAAGTCCAGTCTCCCTACTTGGCCCTTGCTGATAGGGTTGGGATGGGACCACACTTTTTTCTGTGATTGACTCACAGTGTGTATACATCACCCAGCTTATACATTATCAGCTCATGACCAATCTTATTTCATTCCTACATATTTTAACCCCCAACCTTTTTCTTCCCATCCTCAACTCCAGATCTATTTTGAAGTAAATCACAGTTGTGTATAATTTCATTTGAAAATATGTTACCTCTTCTGTTAATACAATGCCTTTTTGATGATAGTATTAGATGTGAATGTCTCATAAATTTGGGGAACTAAAGAGGAGAAACCAAGTTTGGCCTTGTGATTATAACACACTGCTTTTCTGTTTCAGGAGGAATCTGGTACTTCCCCCTCTCAAAAATCATCAATAACTTTATATGCAGAAATCTTTACTTGGATCTCTTACTCTCTCCCATGTCAGTGGCATGTGGTTACCTCCTCTTAAAATATGATCTTGTTTTGGGTTCTATAATCCTGAAATATGCTGATTTCCCCCGCTCTCCTTTTCCAACAACTCATTTCTGTTTCCTTATTTTGGTTTCTCTTTATTTTCCCCTCTGCCTGTCTCTAAGCTTGGCTGTTCCTTAAGACTTATCTTTTTTTTTTCTCTACATTTACCTTCAAAGAAATTACCTTTTCTTTAAGCTACCTGTCACTTTAATGTCTTCCAAATATACATCTCCGAAATTAATCTCTTGCTCAAATTCAGTCTTGCATTTCCACATACTCCCAAACCATTCCCATTTATATGTTTTAAGTTGTTAGTATAAGACAACTTTTATATATGTTCCATCTTAAACGCAACAGGCATTCAGTCAATTCAGTTGCCGAGTCATATCTGACTCTTTGCGACCCCATGGACTGCAGCATGCCAGGCTTCCCTGTCCATGAAATGTTTTTTTCATTTCAAGTTTCTCATTTATGTGGTTGGCTTTCATTATTCTTGAAAACTTTTACTTTTAAATCTCTTTCACATGTAATCAATTAAATCATAGAGTGTTTTCCCCCTTACTATTTCTTCCATATTTGTCTTTGTCTCCATTCTTTCTGTTAAGAACTTAATCTATTGCTTCATTGCTTCGTATCTTAATCACTAAAACTTGTTTCTTGTTTAGCTTCTGGCTTTAAGTTTCTGTTATGATATGTACATTCTTTTGTAAAAAAAATTTAGTGGAGTAGTTGATTTACTGTATTGTGCTAGTTTCTGCTGTACATCAGAGTGAATCAGCTATACATACCCATATTCTTGAATAAACTTACTGCTCTGTCTCTCATTAAACCACTCGCTAAAAATAACTGCATTTAAGAGAAAAATAGCAGTAGACACAGACCAACGGACCCCTCAAAAGTTATGCAACTTTATAACCAGAGAATTAACAACATCATCAACAGCAAAAATAATTGTACCTTGAAAAATAACTTAGTGTATGTAGGCAGATTGCCCAACTTAGTGTATGTAGGCAGATTGCCCAGGGTGGCTGGCGGCTGACTGAGGGAAAGTTAAAAATGCATAAAAAACAATAGAGTAGAAATACTGGCTTGCTGAGGGTGAGGCAGTGCACATGGGCAGAGGAGGAAGTACATCCTGGCAGGACCTGAGAATTAAGCAAGGATGGGGTGTGCCTCTCTGAGTAGGGAGAAGGGTTCCTGGGCATAGACACTCTTAACATTTTCTTAAACTAGAACCTCCAGTTTAGTTTCTTAAACTAATCTGCCTGTGCAATAGCTGAGCTGAGACCTTTTTTTCTGGAAATTGCAGTTCTACTCCCATTATTCTGGCTCCCTTGCCCAAGTCCAAACACCTATAAACCATCACAACTTCCACTTTGTACTGATGCAACGCCCCTATTCACCAATCACATGTGAGCTAACTGGTGTTAACAGAACCAACTGTCTCTTTCTCCATTTGATATTTATTGGACATCACCTTAGTTTTCAGCTTGTATTGCTTTTAGACTCACTGCTGTCTTTTTCTCTTAATTACTTTATTATCAGACTCATTCACTCCTGTCTCTTAAACAGATTTAAGCTTTATAGTTTCTGGCATATTCCATTTCTTTTTCCTAATCTGCTATGTCTTCACATAGGCCTGGGTGTCAATTATCAAAATGATTTGTTATCCGATAGCTTCATACAGTACACTTTGTTTCTGTCAGTACATTGTGCACTCCTTGAGGGGAGGGCTCATGTGTTTAGACTCTTTTCACATCTTCTACCACACATGAGAGTATAAGGAAATACACTTATTGGTGAATTGATGCCAAAACCAATACAGTACTGTAAAGTAAAATAAAATAAAAATAAAAATTAAAAAAATAATTTAAAAAATCAAATCAAATAAAATTTGGGAATAATCTTGATAATAATCATAGTAAAAAAATAAAAAATAAAAGTTACAAACATATTATATCTAATTGAGTTATTATTAGTGTTAGCTAATACTTTTATGTAAATGAAAGAAAATTCTCAAAGAAATTAGTGTAATGTAAAGGAAAAAAGCATGGATTTTTTAATGAAATCACTCTGGATATTGAATAGCATGTGATATCAGGAAAATTGCTAAACTCTGTTAGTTTCAGCTTCTTCACTGCTAAAACAGAGAAAATGAAACCTAACTACATGCTTTGTTGCCCGAATTACATGAGTTAATGAAATAATACATTAATTATTTAAGCACTTCATATAGTGTTGAACATGTAATGAGTGGTCAGTAACTGGAGACCCCAGGATTTTGGGGGAAGATCAGTCAGCACCTTGTTTTTATGACCCATATAAAAGAAATAGCCTACTGACTTTCACAAGGCATAAATAACCGGAGTTTGTGGTTATATATACATATTCACTAAGTTCTGTTTTGTGCCAGGCTCTATGCTAAGCACGTTATGTACACTGTCTTACGTAATCTTCACAATGATCATTGCAGGTAGGTATTATTAGGAGCATTAGCAATGAGTAAATTAAAGGTCTTAGCCAGCTTGGAGGGACCAGAACTGAGCTTTAAACCCAGGTGTCTGACTCTGATGTCCATGCTTTTTATCAGTACTAAACTCTTCACCCTTCCTTTAGGAGATGTGTCATATGGATAGAGTGTGGGCAGTTATTTGTCAGATGTATCAGATTGGGGCTGTTCTGCCAAGAGATGGAGTCTTTCATCTCAGAGTACTGAACCTTGAATCTAACCAGCTCTCCAGGCAGAGGAGCTTCTCTTTTATGTGAATTACTGGCATAGATAAAGGACATCACTTGTCATTTGAGCACACTGAAGATTTTTTAAAACTGCCTCTTTCATTAAATTCACGTTAAGAAATAGCACATTTCTCTGCAATAAGCTGCAATATTAATTACTAATCTCTCCCTTCTCCTTTAGGGCGACTCTGGAGGACCTCTGGTTAGTCCAGATGCTAGAGATATCTGGTACCTTGCTGGAATCGTGAGCTGGGGAGATGAATGTGGGCAACCCAATAAGCCTGGTGTTTATACTAAAGTGACTGCCTTCCGGGACTGGATCACTTCCAAAACTGGTGTCTAAGAAAGAACAGCCTAGCAGAATGAAACACACTTTTGTGTATAGGTCATTCTTAGAGGTACAGAATTGCAGAAGTCATCAAGCAGGTCACCTAGATCTGACCAATCGAACTAAATCATCTGCTATTTCCTTCCTAGCTCTTCTCCACACACCATCTTGCTTCTGCCAGATGGATTCTGTCTCAACTTGCAGTCATTTGTTTTTCTAGAAGTTTTCTGTCATCAAATTTTGACTTGTTGACATAAATCTCTCTCATGCGTGTATGCAGTTTGAAGTGATCCCTTCCTTCATTTCCCTGGCTTTTCTCAACTCAGTAAATTTCCACTTTCAAGGTGCAGGACAAAGAGTAAAATGAAATATGAAAAGAAAAAAACTACATTTTTTACATACAGAAAAGTACTAGGTGTTTTTTCTTAATGCCATGAAGAAAATGATCATAATCATTATGAAAGGTCAGGCAAAGAGACAGCAGAAAACCAAATACTTCATGACGGTGAAAGAGTGGGAACTAAGTTAAGGAAATAAAGAGAAACCAAGATATAATTTATTTGCATTTCCAGCAAACTGACAGCGATAAATGTGGGGAAGATTCTATTTTCTTGTGGCCTATAATAATTATACAAACTCTATGTAATGTATTTAAGTTAAAGCAAATAGTATTTATTTAACACGGCACTACTGAGAATGTCAACATATCATAATAAAAAATAAATATCATCAATTTGCTTGACATTATGATAATCCACAAAGAAGGGGAAGATGGGGAAAATGTTACTCGTCAATTTACCACAAATTCCTTTCAAATCTGAGACTAGAGTGAAAATTTACCTAAGAACAAGCAGCGTATATTATGTGGTAAGATTTTTGTATGGTTGGGTGGGAGGAAATAAAAATAGAATCTGTATGAACTGTTGAATGAAATGATATTATCACCAAGAGCTTGTGTGTTTGTATTTAACGTTTTTCCACATTGCATAGCTATGAAGGGAAATAAGATCCAGGTGTGAGTGTGTATAGTTGTATAAATGCAGCTAAAGGTCAGATCTCTATTTTGAGATGACTGCTGATTCTGGTCTTACCACTCCACCTCCTTACCCTTATTTCCAGTCTATTCTTACACCAGTGTCTCTTAGACTTCTCTGGGCTCAGATGGGAGGATATTATGGGGAATTTATCCTGGAAGATGTCTCCCTTCTACATCTAGCATGACCCTGAATTGCTCACTGCCTGGATAGAAAACTGACAGAAGAAGCCTAATATCAACCACCTTCCTGATTTCAGCTTTGATAAATTACTACTGAGTTGTTAGATATACAACATTCAAGTGATGTAGGCACTATGAAGTTAGGATTGGTTTCATGTTAGTGGTGAGATTTCACTGAATCTTTGCATTAGCCTGTCCTCTTTGTGTATAACTACTCATATGAGTTCTGTATTGTACCATAACCACTTTGAAAGAAACATTAGTAGAAAAAAAATCCACCTAAATAGCATTGGCATATGAACTGATACAATTTAGGCCCTTGGTTAAAATATGATATGAAATCTGACATGAGTTGACTGTTAAATATTTTGTAGACATACATTTAATTTAATGAATTCTTTTGAAAAAATTGAGGAAAACGATGAATTTTAAAGACTTAAGTACAGTTCAGTTCAATTCAGTTCAGTCGCTCAGTCGTGTCCGACTCTTTGAGATCCCATGAATCGCAGCACGCCAGGCCTCCTGGTGCATCACCATCTCCCGGAGTTCACTCAGACTCAGGTCCATCAAGTCGGTGATGCCATCCAGCCATCTCATCCTCTGTCGACCCCTTTTCCTCCTGCCCCCAGTCCCTCCCAGCATCAGAGTCTTTTCCAATGAGTCAGCTCTTCGCATGCGGTGGCCAGAGTACTGGAGTTTCAGCTTTAGCATCATTCCTTCCAAAGAACACCCAGAGCTGATCTCCTTTAGAATGGACTGGTTGGATCTCCTTGCAGTTCAAGGGACGCTCACATTTCCTACCATTTCCTGTTTGAGTATACTTCACAGTTAGGCCTCTAGGTGGCACCCGTAGGCTGTATGTAAAGGGAAGCAAGCTCTTAGGGTGTTCAAGTAACGATGAAAGCTGTAGTAGGCATTTTGTATCAGGGTCTTGTAAAACCAAAAGGATACAATTAATCTTTAAGAAAGTGTTTAAAAATTAATCCATATAAATTGACAGCATGTTAGTATTTTCCACATTTCTGGAGGTAGTTTCCAAATTAAAGTAAAATTTACAACGCGAGAGGAATTTTTTTGGGAACTTGAAGAGATTTAAGAAGAAATTTTAGAAGTTCAGCTTCACAGTGGCATCATATTTCTCAGAGAAATATTTCTCAAAAGATCTTAGAAATAGAGGTTTGGCCATAGTGAATATATAAGCGATAGTTCAAACTTAATGTGCACAGACAAATAGATAAAATAGTATCATATTTTTAAAAGACAATTTTCTTTGAAAGTTAACTTCTACAGGATTTCAGATCTTCCCTAGTAGCTCAACTGGTAAAGGAACCGCCTGCAATGCAGGAGACCAGAGTTCAATCCCTGGGTTGGGAAGATCTGCTGGAGAAGGAAATGACAACCCACTCTAGTATTCCTGCCTGGAGAATCCCATGGACAGAGGAGCCCGGAGTACAGTCCGTGGGGTGGCAAAGAGTCGGATATGACCAAGCGACTAACACAACAAAGGGTTTCAGCATTCTTGAACTTGTCTTTTTTAGTCTTTTCATTGGAGAAAGTTAAAAAGTCATGACTGAAATAATATTTATTAACTGTGCAAGAAGGCAGGCATTTCTCAGCTATATTTTCTCTCTCTCTTCCCACAGTACCTAGTAAAGTGCTCTGCATATAATAGTCTTTCAATAAATGTTGTTGAACTGACCTTTTATTTTTGTATTATACAGAATGTGTAGCTTTGTTACTATTTACACATCAATTTTAAGAAGTAATCCAGATTTTACACTGGGTGATATAAGCCAGTTATTTAAACACACTAAGCCTCATTATACTCATTTTATAAAACAGGGATAATAATATTCACCTCAAATGAATGCTGTAGAGATTAAAATGAGATATTTAAAAGTGCTTAACTAAGTTCTTAGAACATAGCTAGTGCTAAAGAAATTGTGTGATTATAACTATTGCTGTAAACTACAGTGTTATATGATTGCTACTTGATTATTAATAGATTGAATAAGTATTTTTAAGATGAAAAGATGATTAGAGCAACAGAATGGGCTGGTTTCTTGTTTAATTTTAATTCTACAAAAGAACTTTTATTGAAATCATTCCAAAACATATTACCAAATTGTTTGTTATTTTCATTTTTCATTTCAACTTTTTAAAATGATAGACCTTTTTATAGAGCTATTGGACTATATGAAGATCTACAGTCTAGTTCAAACGATGCCTCCTCCANGTAGTAGCTTGCTTAGGCTTTCCCTTGAAGATGAGACTATCTTCACAATAGATGCCTGTTTAGCTGTCTTTGGAATGCTGAACACTCCACTAAGTCATTGAAAATAGACCCTCCTCAGGTACAGTGTTAAGTCATGTGAACTTTATATTATTAATGTGTACATATTTTGAGCTTTTGTGCCTTGGGGCATTTCATCCAAAAATCTGCTAGATTGTGCAGTATCAGATATTTGTTTTGAATAGATTGAGGCTATTACATTGTCTGTGGAGTATAAAATGCACCCATCATGACTTCATATCAAAGGTTGTAACCACAACATACACACTAGTGAAGCTGCAGAACAGATTGATGATCAGCTGGACCACAAAGAAAGTCAGGAGGCCCCATGAGGCCTGTCTCTTATACACATCTAGATGTGTATAAGAGACAGGTGTGACCCTATGGATTGTAGCCTGCCAGGCTCCTCTGTCTGTGGGATTCTCCAGGCAAGAATACTGGAGTGGGTTGCCATGCCCTTCTCCAGGGGATCTTCCTAACCCAGGGATGGAACCCACATCTCTTATATCTCCTACACTGGCGGTTGTTGGGTCCTTTGTCACTAGCGCCACCTGGGAAGACCAGAAATATAATACAGAGAGATCCTATGTGTTCTTTATCCAGTTCGTGGAAATGGTAACATCTTGATTAGCTGTAGTAAAATATCATAACCAGGAAGTTGACCATGAGACAATCTATCAACCTTATGAGAGTTTATGTTTTTAGAACATGCAATTATTTGTGTGTATTTAGTTCCATGTAATTTTATCTCACGTGTGGATTTGTGTGCCACCACCAAGTCACAATGCAGAGTAGTTTGGTCAAAGGATCCTTCATGCTATGCACAGCCATCTGGCATCATCCCCATCCCCATTCCCAGTCTGTAATCCCTGACAAACATTAATCTGTTCTCCATCTATATAATTTTGTCTAAGAATGGTATATATTAATAACTGGGATCATACAATATGTCTCCTTTGGAGGCTGGCCTCTTGACTCAGCATAATTCCTTTAAGATCAATCCAAATTGCGTGTGTCGTGCCCACACATGACAGTTCATTCTTACTTTACTGTTGTGTGTGTTTCACAGTGTGGGTGCACTGCAATTTGTTTAACCATTCATACATCGAAGGGCATTTGAATTGCTTATAGTTTTTGGCTACTATGAATAAAGCTACTACAATATTTGTATGAGGATGAGTAGGTCTTTGTGTGAACATAATTGTTCATTGTTGGTACTGTTCCATTTTTTTTCTCAATCTTAAAGTATTATGCAGACACGCATCAATTGTCAGCCATAACTTCCTTTGTGTACAAACTACATTTACCATTGTTCCTGCTGTACCATCCTATGCACTTACTGGCCACTTAGAGACTTTGCCTGGCCAATATATGTTCAAATACAATAAGGTTATATCTTAATAGGGTTATTATATTAATATCCTTTTATGTAAACATAGGTGAAGGTGAAGTCGCTCAGTCATGTCTGACTCTTTGCGACCCCGTGGACTGTAACGTACTAGGCTTCTCCGTCCATGGGATTCTCCAGGCAAGAATACTGGAGTGGATCGCCATTTCCTTCTCCAGGGGATCTTCCCAACCCAGGGATCGAACCTGGGTCTCCCGCATTGGAGGCAGACGCTTTAACCTCTGAGCTACCAGGGAAGCCCATAAGGAATTTAATAATCAAATTTTGTGACATTCAATAAATTCACAAAAATTTTCAAAGAAATAGATTTTAGCAGAAAGCAAGTGCAGCAATGATGTTTATTAAGTCTAGAATATTTCTCTTATTAGTTCTAACATTTCAGGTGGTGTAAATTGACAAATATTGGTGATGCTCGGATTTCTTTCTGCAAAAAGATGCAGTCATACCATGGACTGGGTGACTTAAAAATAACAGAAATTTGTTTCTTGTGGTTCTGGAGGCTGGGAAATCCAAGATCAAGGTGTCAGTTATAAAATAAATAAGTGATAGGTTTAATGTACCACATTATTATTAAAATTAACATTAAAAAGTAATTCTACATTTGAAAATAAATGTGAGGACATTATTAAATAAATTGCATGCAATGTGCCATTACAAATGGACTTTTTGAACTGAAATAGAGATGATGGCACCCCACTCCAGTACTCTTGCCTGGAAAATCCCATGGACAGAGGAGCATGGTGGGCTGCAGTCCATGGGGTCGTGAAGGGTCGGACACGACTGAGCGACTTCACTTTCACTTTTCACTTTCATGCATTGGAGAAGGAAATGGCAACCCACTCCAGTATTCTTGCCT
>SJYX01017264.1:345361-401227 GCA_006410675.1 Oreotragus oreotragus | reverse complement strand
AACTGCCTTATGACTCAGCAATCCCACTGCTGGCCATACACACCGAGGAAACCAGAATTGAAAGAGACACATGTACCCCAATGTACATCACAGCACTGTTTATAATAGCCAGGACATGGAAGCAACCTAGATGTCCATCAGCAGATGAATGGATAAGAAAGCTGTGGTACATATACACAGTGGAGTATTACTCAGCCATTAAAAAAGAATACATTTGAATCAGTTCTAATGAGGTGGATGAAACTGGAGCCTATTATACAGAGTGAAGTAACTCAGAAAAAAAAAAAAACCATCAATACAGTATACTAACACATATATATGGAATTTAGAATGATGGTAACAATAATCCTATAAGCGAGACAGCAAAAGAGACAGAGATGTATCGACCAGTCTTTTGTACTCTGTGGGAGAGGGTGAAGGTGGGATGATTTGGTAGAATGACATTGGAACATGTGTAATATCATATATGAAATGAATTGCCAGTCCAGGTTCGATGCATGATACTGGATGCTTGGGGCTGGTGCACTGAGATGACCCAGAGGGATGATATAGGGAGGGAGGAGGGAGGGGGGTTCAGGATGGGGAACACGTGTATACCTGTGGTGGATTCATGTTGATGTATGGCAAAACCAACACAATATTGTAAAGTAATTAACCTCCAATTAAAATAAATAAATTTATATTAAAAATAAAAAATATATATGAGAGTTCATTTTGAAATAGAATGCTTAATTTTTAATTTTAGTAGTGTTATTGAATTGTTCTAATGTGCTTCTATAATTATTCATGGATGATATTAAACATATTTTATGTTAATGTCCATCTCTAGTTCTTTCATGAATGCTCTGTTAAAATCTTATCTACATTCCATATTACATTTAAAAATATTTTATTAATTTTTAGGAGGTCTACCTATTTTTGGATATTAATCATTGTATCTAAGCATATATGTTATTTGATGAACATCTACTGGATACTAAGAATTTTGATAAACACTATGAAAAACAAATATGTTATAGTTCTTGCCTTCAGGTTTAAGTAACTTATATTTTCATTGGTATGATAGAACCCTCCACAGAACAGATTCAAATAGAAATAAATATGATAATTTCTATTAAATTGAAAATGATGTTAGTAGATATTATGGGCCATAAAAAAAGATTAAAGAGAAGGGTTTAGATTAAAATTTTGATAAACACTATGAAAAACAAATATGTTATAGTTCTTGCCTTCAGGTTTAAGTAACTTATATTTTCATTGGTATGATAGAACCCTCCACAGAACAGATTCAAATAGAAATAAATATGATAATTTCTATTAAATTGAAAATGATGTTAGTAGATATTATGGGCCATAAAAAAAGATTAAAGAGAAGGGTTTAGATTAAAGATTAACAATTCCAGGGACGGGTTTATGAAGGTCATAGTAATTAAGTTGGACCACGAAGCATGGATAAACATTAGATGGTAGACATGGCAATCCTGGGTGTGTTAATCTTAGAGGCAGAGGTAGGAAAGCACTTGCCATTCAAGGAATGTGTGTGTATTGGTTGCTCAGTCGTGTCCAACTCTGCAACTCCATGGATTGTAACCCAACGGGCTGCTCTGTCCATGTCCATGGAACTGTCTAGGCAAGAACAGTGGAGTGGGTTGTCATGCCCTTCTCCAGGAGATCTTCCTGACCCAGGGATCGAAACCAGGTTTCCCTGCATTGCAGGCCGATTCTTTACCATTTGAGCTACCCAGGAAGCCATTCAAGGAATAGAACCGTGAGAAATAGCTCAAGGAAAGTCAAGTTTTAGGTAAAGTCGTTGTGAAGATAATACAATGTCCTGTACATTGTGTCAAGCACTTGGCCTACATGGTCTCAGTTGATAACAATTACTTTACATGTACAATATTGTTAGATTCCATTCTTTCTTAAGAGAAAAGGGAAGCTCAGAAGGATTTATGCCAAACAACTAGTTACTAGTGATCCTGGCCTTGGAACAGAGGTCATGCCCTTCCTGTTAGAGCACACTGTAATGGAACAGTATTGGTAAAAAGAAATGGCATTCTAAGGATCTTGAATATTAGGTTTCTATTTTATCCTGAAAGCAAGTGAGAGTTTTGATGATTTTTAAATGAAGAAATGTTATGAATATGTTTTAGGAAGATGAGTCATACCTATTAATATTCTCATTCATGTCCATGTTTAAAGTTTCTTTCTCAGAGAGGCCTTTCCTGACCACCATAAAGATAGCCTCCCACCATTTTCTACCCAACTATTCTGCTTTATTTTCTTTACAGCATTCACAAATATCTCATATTAAGTTAGGTATTTACTATTTTCTTGATTCACTTAGTAAGATAATGCTTGACTAAATTAGTTAACTCCACTTTCCATAAAGACATCAAAATAGAACTGATAAATCCTATACCAAAATCTAATTCCATCAGTAAATCCATTCCTTCAAAAATGTGCAGAGAATCCAGGGGAAAGTTTTTAGATTAAGTGTGTTTCAAATGAGTAATGCTGTGGCAAAATTATTTTTTTAATTGAAGTATAATGGCTTTGCAGTTTTGTGTTAGTTTCTGCTATAACATGAAGTGAATCAGGTATATATATACATATATCTCCTCTCTCTTGAGCCTCCCTGCCATCCCCATCTCACCCTTCTAGGTCATCACAGAGCTCCCTCTGTTTATATATATATATATCCCTACTTAGCTATCTGTTTTACACATGGTAGTGTATATATGGTAACAGAATTATGGTATCAAAAAAACTAACCCATAATGTACATTTAAGTCCTTTGTCAGAGACTGCTCTGGTAGGTTTCACTGAGGAGGAACCACAGTATCACAGGAAAGGGGTGGATGGAATCTGAGTCAGAACACTGATTCACCAATTTGTGGTGATATTTCTTGGGTGGACCTGTCAGATGACCAATCCACATTTTGTCTATGTCTTAGTATCCAACTCAAAGAGAATTTTCATTTCTTCCTTTAAATCACAGATCCAAGTTGTCATCAACACTTGTTAAACAAGTTTCCTTTTAATTGCTTTCTGCTATTGCACCCAGCCCTTAAGATTCCAAGTATCACTGTGGTTAGTACATTTACCTGAGAACCACTGATCAGGACAAAAGAAGTGCAGAAGTTTCCTTTATCTTTACTAACATCAACAGCCACTGTATCAGTACAATATGTACAGGTAAGTGGAAACTTGCTTAATTCTGACATAAAATGAATTAACACTTTCCCCACTATGACTCTCACCCAAGGGTTGCAGTAAAACAATTGAGTTTGAGGGGAATTCATAATTTTTCCACAGCAGTTTGGATTTCCTGCCTGGGGGCAACCCTATTATTTACATGTTGTACCTGGGATCTATAGTTTTTTGTTTGTTTTTTTTTTTTTAGCAATTTGGGGAGTGCTTCAAAAAGCTAACATGCAAATGTGAATGAAAAACAATTTTAATGTGTAACTGCTTTTGACTTAAAACTTTTTAAAATTTTATATTGGAGTATTTAGTTGATTAATAATGTGTTACTTTCAAGTGTACAGCAAAGTGACTAAGTTATACATATATATGTATCTATTCTTCTTCAAATTCTTTTCCCATTTAGGTTATTACAAAGTATTGAGCAGAGTTCGTTGTGCTACACAGCAGGTCTCTTGTTGGTTATCTGTTTTATATTTGTATTTATTAAAAAAATGCTTGGAGTATGATTGCTTTACAATCTTGTGTTATTTACTACAGTACAGCAAAGCGAATCAGCTTTGCGTGTACATATATCCTCTCTTTTTTGGATTTATTTGCCATTTAAGTCAATGTGTGACTATTTTAAAGTGGAGAGAAGGAAGCAGAGAGATAATTTTCTTCTCTCATAAAGCTAATGTTAAATTGTTATTGGTGGTAATGATCATGAATCCTTCATTTTTGTTTAATATCTGTGCTTTCTGAAGTGCTTTCATGGATATAACCTTGAATCTCACAGTACCATTGCTTCATAAGGGTTCTCTATAGAATAATATATAAAATTATGTATTTTTATCTGTAAAATGTTTATAAACGAGAATAGTGTAACTATGTATAGACATGTGTTACCTCAAGTATCTAATTAGATTATTACTTCATCATGTGAACACTGATTATTCATGCCAGCCTTTTAAAAGCATGCATGGAGTTTTCATTGCAATGTATACAATATACCAAAATTAACTGATCCTAATTTATATTATTTATAACATTATAAATTAGGATAACTGAAATACAAACTCATACTTTACAGAAATATTTCTCTAAAAATGTGCATCCTAACATAATACTCTTAATTAACTATGCTCCAATATAAAATAAAAATAAATTCATGTAAAAATATAATTAGAAAGAGCATGCTCAGTCAGGGGAGTACTGGAGAGAAAGACTGGGAGTCTGGGATTAGCATATGCAAGCTATTATACATAAAATGGATAAACAACAAGGTCCTACTGTGTGGCACAGGACACTATATTTAATATCTTCTGATAAACATATTGGAAGAATATGAAAAGAATGTATATATATGTGTAACTGAATCACTTTCCTGTATAGTAGAAATTAACACAACATTGTAAATCAACTATACGTCAATGAAATAAATTTTTAATTTTTAAAAAAGAAAGAGCATGCTCACTGCGATAGAGCATACTAAGAATATTTTTCTTGAACTAAAGTAAATACTGTTATGTGATTTCTTTTTTTATTAAAAATGTTACGATGTTTGTAATCCTGAGTTAAGGAAAGAGCATTCATACACACTTAAAAGTGGAGAAGAAACAAAAAGATTATTTTGTTCTGTTTCATTTTGCCTGTAAGTTAGTCATCACCTTTATGCTGGGTGGGTAATATTATTTTTATTTATAGAGCACCTCCTCCTTCTCTGTCATTCTGACACTTGTGTGAAGTCTTAAACTGAAAGAGTTCAAAGGATTAAGCCATTGTTTCTAAGCACTGCTAATTAGCCAGAAAAGGTTCAAGCCCAAGTTCAGTGAGTAACTTCTCAGGGTGAGGCAATAATCTGATTGCCTGGGGGATCTTGGGGGAATCTTAAAGCATGGTTGCCTCTGAAGGTGCATTTGATGAGACCTTAGGTAGTCTGTGGCTGCACAAAAGTTGAGTGATGAAAGACCAAGAGGGAGAGAGGAAACACTGCAAGTGAAAGTAAAGACTTCAAAACTGTATTTTATCAGTTTCAAATTTTTTTGTAGGGCTAGTCCAGTGAAATAGGAAAACTCTTAAAAGAAAGCTATGTTTTAGATCCTTGCCACAGAAGCTTTGAGATTCATGGCAGTGAGATGGGCACTGCTCCGATCCAATATGGCACTTCATATTTGTGTGTGTTCTTTTTATATAATAAGGACATAGTAAATAACATAGGATCATGATCATAGGATAAAAATTACAATAAACCTAAGGCATCAAGAAGTCCTAAGGCATTTCTATTCTCTTTTCCTCCTGGCCCCACCTACCTGGCAAGGTCTTCACTTACTAACTTTTTCCACTACCCGTTGATCAGGGGAGGGAACTAGAGTCTAAGTAAAGGTAACTTGGCACCAAACATCATAACTCCTGAAAAATAATTTCATAGAACAGATCCAGAGAGGTTCAGTCATAAGCTTTAAGGTAAGCTCATAGGCTTCACCTCCTTTTTTCCCTTCCTTCCTTCCTTCCTCTCCCCTTCCATCCTTTCTTCTTTCCTTCCTTCATGTCTTCAAATGTCTTTTGCTACTAATGTGTTTAGAGTGTGGATACTCTAGGGGTGAGCAAGAGAAAATAAATAAAGATTTGGAATGGCAGACTTTTTTAATATGTCTTTCTTATTCATATTCTTTACTTGCAGACCAGTGACAGTTTCTCGGACATCTTTTCCACTGTGGGTGATTGTCCTCATTGTGTTTGGAGTGGTGGCAATCCTAGGAACCACTATTGGTCTCCTAGTTCATTTTCTGGCAGTAGGTTGGTAAAGAATACATTTCTATTTCTTTAAGTTTGTTGCAATCTTCATTTCTACTTCCACAAGACAGAGAAACAATTGCAAACAACAAATAATCTTCCTTTAGAAAGGCTATTAATGAATGACCCAAGATCACAGAAATAAGCATTGTCAACATTTGTTAGTGTATTACAGACATCTTTTTGAATATACACGGGTAACATAATGTATGCTTTATAAAGACATGAGTGCATAGATAATTGGTAAAAAGTGGAAGTCGCTCAGTTGTGTCCGACTCTTTGCCACCCCATGGACAACACGGTCCATGGAATTCTCCAGGCCAGAATACTAGAATGGGTAGCCCTTCCCTTCTCCAAAGGATCTTCCCAACCCAGGTCTCTGACATTGCAGGTGGATTTTTTACCAGCTGAGCCACCAGGATTCTTTATCAACATAATGTATGCTATATAAAGACATGAGTGCATGGAAAATTGGTAGATAGACAGAAAAAGTAATCTACCAAGTTGGTATCAAGGGTGTTATTTTATATTGATAATTAAAATATTATACTCATTGTATGTAATGAAGAGAGAAGGAAATGGCAACCCACTCCAATACCCTTGCCTGGAAAATCCCATGGACAGAGGAACGTGGTAGGCTATAGTCCATGTGATGAAGAGAAATCAAAGAATGTTGAATTTTGACCATTTGTTTCTTGATACCAAAGATATAAGCAATAAAAAGTCTTCTCTACATACATTTTCAAAAAGACTTTGGAAGACAAGAGAGAAGTTGGAGTCATTTTTAAAAATCATATTTTTAAATTTTAGACATTATGTTATTCATATCCTAATATGAAAGTTTAAAAATAGGCACACAGACTTCTCATTTGTCTGTCACAGTAATTTGTTACCAATATTATTATGTTTCACTGTCAACATTTATAGCACTTTATTTTGGTTTAAAATTATAATTACTACAGTTTTGGAGTTTTGAAGGAATATATTTTCATATTCAAATATTCATATGCTCACCATTACTCCTTTATCCATGACTTTGCTATGCTTGGATTTTTTTTCCTCCTCAGTTTCATATACTTTAGTTTTAAGAGTCAAACTGCCACAGCTTTTTATAAAAAAGTAGGCCCTCCTCTGCTACCCTTATTTCCCATTTCTCAGAGCAACCTTTTTCAGTTCTTTGATTGTTGATTTGGAATTTCCCTTTAGCGACTTTCTAAGAGTTATTTTCAACTGTTGACTGTGTTTAACCCCAAAATGCCTGGGTTTCTTTTTTATTAGTTTATTCAATTAACTGTGGTCTTCCCTGATAGCTCAGTTGGTAAAGAATCCTCCTGCAGTGCAGGAGACCTCAGTTCGATTCCTGGGTCAGGAAGATCCTCTGGAGAAGGGATAAGCTATCTGCTGAAGTATTCTTGGGCTTCCCTTCCGGCTCAACTGGTAAAGAATACACTTGCAATGCAGGACACCTGGGTTCGATCTCTGGGTTGGGAAGATCCCCTGGTGAAGGAAAAGGTTACCCATTCTAGTATTCTGGCCTAGAGAATTCCATGGACTATATAGTCCACAGGGTCTCAGAGTCAGAAAGCAAATTTCACTTTCACTTAGTTGTGGAATGTATGTTCCAGAAACTTTCAGGGAAGTTTACATTTTGACATGACTGAAAATATCACAATATACTTTTGACCTTAATTAACAGTATAGAAATCTAGGTTGAAAAATGTTTTCCTTCTGAATTTTGAAGTTAGAGATCTATAATGTTCATACTTTTATAGTTTCTGCCAAGAATTCTGATGACATTTTGATTCCAAACTTTTGAATGAAAAGTCTTCTACTCTTCCAACTTCTGAAACCTTATTGGATTTTTTGCTTTGTCCCCAGTATTTTGAAATTTTATGGTAATTTGATACAATCTAGATCTTATTTTTATTCATTGTGCTGGCATTTAGTGGGTCCTTTCAATCTAGAAACTCATGTGCTTCAGTTCCTGAAATTTTTCTTAGATTTTTTTCTTTGATAATTTTCTAGCCTTTTTACCCTCTTTCTGGGGCTCCTGTAATTTGGATATTAGGCTTCCTAAATGTAGTCTCTAATTTTCTTATCTGTTTCTTTCTATTTTTTCCATCCCTTAGTATTTTTAAAAATGACTTTCTTGGTCATTTTCTCAAGTTTATCTTCCAAACTTCTACTGAATTCTTTATTTCTGCAGTTATATGTATAATTGCTTTTTAATTATCTGGTTATTCCTTTATATAACATCTTGGTTTTATTTCTTACAAAATTTTCTCCGAATATAATAATCTGTTTTAGTTTTTAGTCTCTTTCCTCAAATGTTTTCTCTGTTTATTTTGGCAATATTTCATATTAGATACTTGTCTTAAATATATGTTAATCTTTCAGCTCAGTGTCTGCTAATATTTAAGACTGGAGATTAAAGAGCTGACTGAAGCTCACTATGAAAGAGATATCTGTTGACAATGGTTTTAACTGTAGACTGTGCTATTTAGTTGGTTTTGTTGAGAGAATTCAAGTTAGCAGTACATCTCAGTTTCACTAATTCAGAAAATTTAGCAATTGGGGGAGACACTGGGATCTAGTTGCTTCAATCATTTAGAGCTCTTTAAATTAAGCCTTCCCTTGTCTTTTGGTCTTTTTCTGAGCTTAGAGAAAGGCGAATGTTGTATTTCTTTTACTCCCATAGCCTTAAATAAAAATGTTCTCTTAAAATCTATTGTACCTAGGGCACTCAGTACAAAAAATACAAACAAAAAAAACAAAACCCAATTCTTCGAAACCATGTGTGTGTAAATTGCAGGGTTTCTATACAGAAATAAGTTGTAAGTAATCAAGTCATGGAAAGGTTGTAAAATAAATCTTTCTGCACCTTATCTTTCTCAATTCATATTTGCATTTGGACTACTTTAGAGATGAGAATGTTAATCATAAGGTGCAAATATGTGTTTTAGATTTTTCATCTCTAAGGGGTTATTTTCCTCTCATCAGGTACCAACAGAGTACAAAGGCTATATTCACAGTCATCTGAGCATACTGAACAATCTCAGTGGTATATTAGACTTCTTGCATAGAATTAAAGTAAGAATAGAATACTCAAGAAATGATTTCCTTGGACTTCCCAGGTGGTCTAGTGGTTAAGAATCTGCCTGCTAATACAGGGGGCACAGGTTCGAAGCCTGGTCTGGGAGATTCCACATGCTGTGGGGCAGCTAAACCCATGGGCCACAACTACTGAGCCTGTGCTCTAGAGCCCACACACTACAAGACAAGCCACTGCAATAAGAAGCCCTTGGGCAGAGGAACCTGGTGGACTATGCTCCATAGAGTCTCAAAGAGTCTGGCACGACTGAAGCAACGTAGCTCACACACAAGCACAATTAGAGAGTAGCCCCCACTTGCCACACTAGAGAAAGTCCACCTGAAGCAATGAAGACCCAGAGCAGACAAATATAAATAAATAAAAATTTAAAAATAATTGATTTCCTTGTTCTAGGGTATAGTTTCTCAGCCTTAAATATCTTAGATATTAAATGTTCCAGTTTATCCACTGGCTCTGGGAAGGTGCTCCTTGCAATTGTAATAAAATTAGTTTGGATCTGGCCAACGTAATAAGTAGAGATATTTAGAAATCTAAATAAAGAACTAAAGGATGCATTGTGAACAATGCGTTATGAAAAATAAAACTGAACAGCTTCAAGGTCTATTTTTTGCTACCTATAATAAAACCTAGTACACTACCATTGCAAAGCCTGATCTCTATGATAAATGATCCATGACCACAGACCAGCTAACAACAATTAACAATGTTTGCTCACAAATGATTATTTATACCTACACATTTTCAGCATTTTAAGAAGTTTTCAACTTCTTTTTCCATCACTTTTCTCACTGTAAAATATTTCCACCATATTTATAACGACAACGCGTCAGTTCAGTTCAGTTCATTTCAGTTGCTCAGTCGTGTCTGACTCTGCAAAACCATGGACTGCAGCATGGCAGGCCTCCCTGTCCATCATCAGCTCCCAGAGTTTACTCAAGCTCATGTCCATTGAGTCAGTGATGCCATTCAAGCATCTCATCCTCTGTTGTCCCCTTCTCTTCCTGCCTTCAATCTTTCCCAGCATCAGGGTCTTCTCTAATGAGTCTGTTCTTCGCATCAGGTAGCCAAAGTTTGGAGTTTCAGCTTCAACATCAGTCCTTCAAATGAACATTTAGGACTGATTTCCTTTAGGATGGACTGGTTGGATCTCCTTGCAGTCCAAGGGACTCTCAAGAGTCTTCTCCAACACCACAGTTCAAAAGCATCAATTCTTCAGCACTCAGCTTTCTTTATAGTCCAACTCTTATATCCATACATGACTACTGGAAAAACCACAGCCTTGACTAGATGGACCTTTGTTGGCAAAGTAAGGTTTTTAATATGGTGTCTAGGTTGGTCATAACTTTCCTTCCAAGGAGTAGTGTCTTTTAATTTCATGGCTGCAGTCACCATCTGCAGTGATTTTGGAGCCCCCCAAAATAAAGTCTAATGCTGTTTCCATTGTTTCCCCATCTATTTGCAAAGAAGTGATGGGACCAGATGCCATGATCTTGGTTTTCTGAATGTTGAGCTTTAAGCCAACTTTGTCACTCTCCTCTTTCACTTTCACAAGAGGCCCTTTAGTTCTCCTTCACTTTCTGCCATAAGGTGGTGTCATCTGCATATCTGAGGTTATTGATAGTTTTTCCCGGCAATCTTGATTCCAGCTTGTACTTCATCTTCATTGATCCCTGGGTTGGAATCTAGCCCAGTATTTCTCATGATATACTTTACATATAATTTAAATAAACAGGGTGACAATATACAGCCTTGATGTACTCCGTTTCCTACTGGAACCAGTCTGTTGTTCCATGTCCAGTTCTAACTGTTGCTTCCTGACCTGCATATAGATTTTTCAAGAGGCAGGTCAGGTGGTCTGGTATTCCCATCTCTCTCAGAATTTTCCACAGTTTATTGTGAACCACACAGTCAAAGGCTTTGGCATAGTTAATAAAGCAGAAATAGATGTTTTTCTGGAACTCTCTTGCTTTTTTGATGATCCAGCGGATGTTGGCAATTTGATGTTGGCAGATCCTGTGCCTTTTATAAATCCAGCTTGAACATCTGAAAGTTCATGGTTCATGTACTGTTGAAGCCTGGCTTGGAGAATTGTGAGCATTACTTTACTAGCGTGTGAGATGAGTGCCATTGTGTGGCAGTTTGAACATTCTTTGGTATTGCCTTTGGTATTAGAATGAAAACTGACTTTTTCCAGTCCTGTGCCCACTGCTGAGTTTTCCAAATTTGCTGGTATATTGAGGGCAACATTTTCACAGCATCATCTTTCAGGATTTGAAATAGCTCAACTGGAATTCTGTCACCTCCACTAGCTTTGTTCATAGTGATGCTTTCTAAGACCCACTTGACTTCACATTCCAGGATGTCTGGCTCTAGGTGAGTGATCACACCATCGTGATTATCTGGGTCATGAAGATCTTTTTTGTACAGTTCTTCTGTGTGTTCTTGCCACCTCTTCTTAATATCTTCTGCTTCTTTTAGGTCCATACCATTTCTGTCCTTTATTGAGCCCATCTTTGCGTGAAATATTCCCTTGGTATTTCTAGTTTTCTTGAAGAGATCTCCAGTCTTTCCCATTCTATTGTTTTCCTCTTTCATGTTTTATTTTAACATGGTGTCTGCCTTTCTATATTCATACAGAACTTGTTGTTTAACAGTTAAAGTTATCATCTAATTATATCCTTATTAGTATCTCATGTATGCTTTTATCCATTTGGAGCCTGTCTTTCCCACAAGATAATCTTCAAAGGCCATGATCATACTACAAAATAATGTTAACACATTTTTAGTGTTTACTATATGCTAGGCACTACTATCTATTATCTAGCATATTCCTAGATGTTTCTATCTATCACATATTAGGGGTAAGATGCATTATATATTAAACAGCATAATATCTATAAAAATTTAGGAAGGAGACGTAATAGATTAGATGTGGGCTTTGCGGTCAGAGAGGTCAAGAAGTCAGGTATTGATACTTGGCTCTTTTTAGTAGCTAAGTGATGCTAGGTAAATATCTGAATATCTCTGAGACCACATTTCTCTTGAGAAATGGGTATTCTTCACATAGTTTTTATAAAATATCTTCACATAGTAGATGCTTAATGGTAATAATTTTTTAAATATTTACTTTTTATTTTATATATTTGGCTGTACCAGGTCTTAGTTGTAGCACGTGGGGATCTTTGATTTTTTTTGCAGCATGCAACACCTTTAGTTGCAGTACGTGGGATATAGTTCCCTTATCAGGGATCAAGCCCAGAGCCTCTGAATTGGGAACACAGAGTCTTAGCCACTGGACTATCAGGGAAGTCCNTATATTTGGCTGTACCAGGTCTTAGTTGTAGCACGTGGGGATCTTTGATTTTTTTTGCAGCATGCAACACCTTTAGTTGCAGTACGTGGGATATAGTTCCCTTATCAGGGATCAAGCCCAGAGCCTCTGAATTGGGAACACAGAGTCTTAGCCACTGGACTATCAGGGAAGTCCCAACAATTTTTATTTATACTCTAAAAACTGATTATTCTAGACAGATATCATTTATAGTATGTCTTAGCTTCCCTCATAGCTCAGTTGATAAAGAATCCACCTGCAGCGTAGGAGACCCTGGTTCAATTCCTGGGTCGGGAAAATCCTCTGGAGAAGGTATAGGCTACCTACTCCGGTATTCTTGGGCTTCCATTGTGGTTTAGCTAGTAAAGAATCTGCCTGCAATGTGAGAGATCAGGGTTTGATCCCTGGGCTGGGAAAATTCCTCTGGAGAAGGGAATGGGCTACCCACTCCAGTATTCTGGAGAATTTCGTGGACTATACGTACAGTCCATGGGGTAGCAAAGGGTCTGACTCGGCTGAGCAATTTTCAGTTTCATCTGTCTCAATCAAGATGTAACTCTTCTTTCTGACCTTTGTCTGGTATAGATCTGCTCCATTATTGGTCTTATAAATACTTTCTGCAAAGCCTAGTTTATCTAATCAACTGCCCCAGAAAGGTTCACAAGGCTTATAAATATCTAATATGAACATATTATTTACTATTAATAGTTGCTATTACCATGTAATTTATATTTGGATTTGAAATCCATTTCACTTAAATAATCATTGGATCATTTCCTTATCTCACAGAAAACAAGACCTACTATTACCAAGGTAGCTTTAAAGTGCTGAATATCCCATATAATAGAAATTATGAAAAGGAGACATCGCAAGAAAATAACTATCTTAGCAAAATTCTTGAGACGAAGGTAAATTAGTATTTTCTTATATTTAGTTCATTGTTAATTCTCTGAAACATAAATTTATTTCTGGAATTTGATGTTTGACCTTATGCTCTCTTTAACAGATGTCTGATGCATTTCAGAGTTCTAGCATTTACAGACAATACATCAATTCTCAAGTCATCACACTGGTGTAAGTAATTAATAACTGTTAGAAAAGATATCCACCTATCACATATATCATTATATTTAAAATACCACTATAAAAAGAGTCTGTTGACATATTACTATCATTAGCCAATAAGTTACGAATGAATGACACCATCCTAAGCTAAATATCAGACTAATTGTTTAGTGTACAACCAAAGCAAAGTTTGAGCTATTTAGTTAAGTTCATTTTTAGCGACACTGAGAATACATTATTTCTTAAATCACATATGAATCATTTCTCTAGTATTTAAAGTTTTTATGTTCAGCAAATACTAACTGGTCTCTTAGACCAATGTTTGGTGGTATAACATTTTTATTTAGCTGTAACATAAATACATATCCTGTTTTTTCATGTTTTTTTATTCTTGCAAGTTAGCTAAACACCTTGGAGAACTGCCCTAGAGTTCTTTTATGGTAGAAAAAAGCATATCTACACCAGACTTTGATGCCAAGTAAATCCTTTTAGTGGCCACAACAAGGAACAAAATAGCTGTGCTGTGTTTTCTGCAAGAGTTTGCAGAAATATGGACTAGCTAATGGACCTCTGTGTGCTGTACTTCATCACTGTTGTGTCTGATTCTTTGCAACACCATGGACTGTAGCCTACCAGATTCATCTTTCCATGGGGATTCTCCAGGCAAGCACACTGGAGTGGGCTGCCATGGCCTCCTCCAGGGAATCTTCCCAACCCAGGGATCAAACCCAGGTCTCCTGCATTGCATATGGATTCTTTACTGTCTGAGCCACCAGGGAAGCCCAAGAATACTAGAGTGGGTAACCAATACCTTTTCCAGGGGATCTTCCCAATCTAGGAGTTGCACTGGGATTCCTATAGTGCTGGCAGATCCTTTACCAGCTGAGCTACCAGGGAAGTGCAGTGGAGCTCTAGAATAGAAGTTAATCCAACTTTGCTACTTAGTAACCCTAGAGTCTTGAGGGAATCACTACATCACTCTGACTCTGCTTCCCTGTCTGTAAATAGTGAGAACACATACACTGCATTCCCCATAAAATTATACTCAAGATCAAAGAAGATAATGTGTATGGAAATATTTTCAAGTAAACACTTTTCCAATGAATGCTGTTATTGCTATTACCTTAATCAAGGCCACCAGACTATGTCTGCCCTTCTGCTGCTCCTGGAGCTCAAGGGGACTCCTAGAATTGCAGAATGGTTCAAAAGCTCAAATGTAATTAATCTTGGGAATTGATTTTAGTATTGGAAACAGTGGGAGGCTAACACTAAAGGGTATCTTTCAAAGAGGACTGCAACCACCCCAAGGCTTCTACTTGGTTTTCTCACACATGTAACTTCAGGTATCTAAAGGAAACGTGAGCCCACGGAAAGTGATGGAGAGGCTACAGGTCCCAGGTTTTCATTTGGACACACCTTGCCAATGGCTCAGACAATAAAGAATCTACCTGCAATGTGGGAGACCCAGGTTCAATCCCTGGGTCTGGAAGATCCCCTGGAAAAGGGAATAGCAACCCACTCCAGTATTCTTGCCTGGGAAATTCCATGGACAGAGGAGCCTGGTGTGCTACAGCCAATGGGGTCAAAAAGAGACATGATTGAGCGTCTAATACTTTTGACTTTCAACTGCTACTATAATCAAACTTGTATTCACTGAGTGTTACCTAAGAATGACTATTTATTTATATATCAAAAGATAATCATTCTTTAGAAAGATCTAAAGCATAATAATACCACTTTAGGCACTAACCTCAGAGATGCTCGACAATTCTTACAAATCCATTAGCCAGCCTCTTGGACTGCCCCAACCCACATTCCAATACCAACCAAATCTGTCCTGAACATGAGTCAGGTTAATCTTCCACAAGCACAGTTTTATTCAACAACTTCTCTTTACCGCTACCCCTTGGCTAGTATTCAAATCCTCTTACATCTGAGCTCAGTCTCCTAAACACTGTTGTCACTGGCCAACTGGGCATAGAGACAGAGTGCATAATGCAATGAGCCTGGGTTAGAGAGTCAATTGTACTGTATCTGGATCTTAGTTTAATTATTGTGTAATCTTTAGCACATTGCATGTTTGTGTGCTCAGTCATGTCTGACTCTTTGAGACCCTATGGATTTTAGCCTATCAGGCTCCCCTCTTCATGGAATTCTCCAGGCAAGAATACTGGAGTGGGTTGCCATTCCCTTCTCCAGGGGATATTTCAAACCCAGAGAGTGAATCCAGGAAACCTGCATTAGCAGGAAGATTCTTTGCCACTGCACCACCAGGGAAGCCTCTGAGCACATTAGGTAGACTTTCAAAGTCTCAAGTTTTCCTTGTCTGCAAAAGGAAGGTAATGACACCTAAGGTGCAGGGTTGTTGTAGAGACTAACTGTGATAAAAAATGTGATAACGTAGTACCTGGAACACAGCAGATACCCAGTAAATGCTAATTAATATTATTGCTATCCAGTTATTCTGCAGTACTATTCCTCCTTTGCTCTGCCTGAGAGCAATTTTTGCTGGATGATGAAATAGTGATAAAAATATTTTAAGGTCTAGTGTGTATGTTACCTCTTCAATAAAAATTTCTCTGATACTTTAAGTAAACCATGACTTGTCTTATTTGCAGATAAGATAAACATCTTATTGCTTTGCCTCATTTATTATAGTCATTTGTATAGATGTCATCTCTGTTAGAAATCTGGAAACTTCTTGAGAGTAGGAACTCTGTTGTAGTTACCCTTGTATCACCACATAACACCTAGTCACTTTTCACAGCAGCTCAATAAATGACTGATGAATGTAGGAATAAATGATCCCGGTTCTTATGTGATACTTCCACTCTGTGCCTCAAGCATTTCCTACATTTTTAGATGTGTAGAACTACTTGTCTTCCAAACTGAATAACTGTATGCATACTGTCACCAAGCAAGGGAAGGCAGCTGGATGATCCTGTGATTAACTTAAAGTGAAGGTACTACAGACACCTACAACAGAACCGAAGTGAAGATACAAGAGGTCAGGGAATAAAGGCAAAATGTTCATTTTTAGCAACATATGAAACCTTTACTGTATTTTTAGTCCTGCTGACAACAGTGTGACAGCACATATATGGCTGGTATTCAAGGCGCCCAAATCAATGAAAGAAAACACAAGAAGAGGAATTGAAAGCATCTTACGTCAAATGCTGAGGAACCACTCAGGATCCTTGACTACCGATCCTGATTCGCTTACACTTGAGGGTAAGCTTATGTACTAGATGAAAGTAGTGTTACTTTAACTTTTTTATCCTGGACATATATCACAAGCACCAAGCACAAAGCTGATTCTCATTTTTTTAATGAATAAGTCACAGTTTTATACCAGAGCAACAATTTGTATTCTTCATTATTAAAACACACTTAGATCATAATAATGCCACACCTTAAAATTAGTTCTCTGAGGGAAAAGCTGCTCTTTATTCTAAAGTAAATAGTGAAACTTTAAACAATCCTTACAGTAGTGATGTATTCTTGTATTCTTTTCATGATCTCCTGTAACTTTCAGAAATAAGATTCGATCAGCCATTATAAGACAAGTCAATTTTTAAAAGTTATTTTTGTTTACTGACAGGAATCAGTTTCACCTGGAGGTCTTCCTGTTCTTCAAAGGAAATATACTAGTAATTTTCCACTTTGGATGATATAGAATACAATTCCAATTGAATAAAAAGAAGTCTCTCATGTGGAACTATGAAGATAGCATTTCCATATTGCACATTCATATATAGTAAAAGAACAATTCAAATAAACCAATATTTTCTCCCTTCTGTTGACACTTTATCCTGAGATTCAAAATTATTTCTCTTTGGACCTACCATCACCAGCCCCAGGGTCAGTGACTAATGCTAGTCATTAAATTTACAATGAGCCATTTCTTCTATTTCAGAAATCAGTAAGGTCGAAGCTGAAAAGATAATCAACAACCGTAAGTTCAGATACTTTCTAATTAAATGTATGTGATGATGTAAAGCATATTGATCAATATTTGTTATTCTCAATCAAACACAGTTCTAATTGCTTTACATGTAACTCATTCAATCCTCACAACAATCCTAGATAAGTATTATTATTATTTCTTTTGGAAGGACTGATGCGGAAAAGTTGAAACTTCAGTATTTTGTCATCTGATGTGAAGAATAAACTCATAGGAAAATATCCTGATACCAGGAAAAATTAAAGGCAAAAGGAGAAGGGAATGGTCGAGGATAAGATGGTTAGATAGCATCATTGACTCAATGGACATGAATCTAAGCAAACTCTGGGAGACAGTGGAAGACAGGGGAGCCTGGCCAACTGTAGTCCATGGGGTCACAGAGTCAGACGCAATTTAGCAACTGAACAACAAAAATTATTATTCCACTTTAGAGATGGGGAACTGAAGCATAAAGAAGTGAAGCAATTTCCTCAAATTCATCCAGCTTATAAACGATGGGGCTGGAATTCGGACCAGGGAGTCTGGTTGCAGAGTCCATGTACTTAATGGTGTCTTTATCCACCTTGCACAGTTTCCATATCCTCCAAGTGTTGAAGAGTCTTGGAGATAGTATGATGGGTAGGAAGGTGATCCAGGGATTGCTAGTGATTCCTGTGTAGATTACATTCTGTTCCTTTCAGTGAAATACACTGTCAGATAGAACAACACAAGAATAACTGAGCTCAATCTCAGTTTTGTCATCAAACAGGATCTTTCTATTCTCAACAATATAACACTGACTCTTTCTGACAGGCTGTGGGAGACGACCAAGGATGTCAGCTACATATGATAGAATCAAGGGTGGATCCACTGCTCAGGAAGGAGAGTGGCCCTGGCAAGCAAGTCTCAAAAAGAATGGCTGGCACTACTGTGGGGCATCTTTGATCAGTGACAGATACCTGGTGACTGCAGCTCACTGCTTTAAAAAGTAAGTTCATCATATTGCCTAAGGCTAGGGCTTCCCTGGTGGCTCAGACAGTTAAAGATTGCCTGCAATGCAGGAGACCTGGGTTCGATCCCTGGGTCGGGAAGATCCCCTGGAAAAGGGAACAGCTACCCACTCCTGTATTCTTGCCTGGAGAATTCCATGGACAGAGGAAGCTGGTGGGCTACAGCCCGTGGGGTTGCAAAGAATCGGACACAACTGAGCGACTAACACTTTATCTGAGGGAGGCTAAAGTTCCAGTTTACACCTGTTATCCCAGTGTAATCATCGATAGGATTCCTTCTCATTCTCAAGTGTTCTGCTTTGAAACACAAATCATATGATAAGCCAATCTAAGGCTTTCCTACCTTATCAGTAAGATTGGAAAAAGTCATTCATTCTTGACATTTTATTTCTCACATGATTCTTATCTCTCATCACTTCATACTCCAGACATCCCTAATGATTTGCAATTGTTATCACACATAATCTTGTTTCATACCTCCTTCCCACTCTGCACCTGCCTGTCTCCTTCTCTCCTTGTCTTTTAGGCAAGTATGACTTAGCTCTATAGTCTCATCAAAATGCTACTTTTTCTAAGAAATCTGCCAGTCCCTAGAGCATGCAGATTTAAGTCCTCCTATTTTGTGGTCACACAACAATTTAGGCAATTATAACTTTTTGTGTTCATGCCCATCTTTCATTAGATTTAAATTTCCTTTTTGTTGTTGTTGATTCATGTTTTATTATTATTTTTTTTAGTTTTCTGAATGTTGAGGTTTTTTTTTTTTTTTTACTTTATTTTACTTTACAGTACTGTATTGGATTTGGCATACACTGACATGAATATGCCATGGGTGTACATGAACTCATTTCTTGAAGGCATGCACTATTTAATTTCTACAGCTTAATCATCTAACATAGTGTAGGTATAGGGACTCAAAGATTTTCAAGTGAATTTAAAAAATCAGATTGTATCACTGCTAATGGATTGCAAAGCAAGAAATTGTCATTAATGTCATGAAAAGACTATAACAGATGCAGCCTGTACCTCTATTTCTCTGAATGCAAAATACATAATTTTTGTTTCTTTTAGTTCACAAGATCCAAGGAACTATACTGTCACCTTTGGCACCAGAGTAAATCTCCCCTATATGCAACACTATGTTCAGCAAATTTTTATTCATGAAAACTACATCAAGGGTGAACTTCATGATGATGTTGCAGTTATATTGCTTACTGAAAAAGTTTTATTTAAGAACGATGTCCATTCAGTTTGTCTTCCTGAAGCCACACAGATTTTTCCACCAGGTGAAGGAGTTGTTGTCACAGGATGGGGAGCACTTTCATATGATGGTAAGTTAAGTTTTGAATAGGAACTTAATATGCAAGGTATGAAAGAAACAAGAAAAAAAAAGATTTAGGGATAGAACAAAAGGATCATTTACCCCTGGAGGCCCAGTACTTCCAGGAAATGGTTTGAGGAAGGTGCATATGAAGTTATGACTTTGCAAATCCTTGATTTAGAACATTCCAAGGAGGCCAGTTTGGTAGAGGAAACTCCTTGACCTGGAGAACCTAACTAAAAAGGTGCTGCTGCAAAGATGTAAGAAGGGAAATAAGGACAAAGAAATATAGCATTAGAAAGATGTTTCAAATTATTCTTTAAAAAATTGTTTTTCTTTGGTTTGAGTGAGGGAATGGGGCTTTTTCATTCTTAGAATGTGAAAGTGAAGTCGCTCAATCGTGCCTGACTCTTCAAAACCCCTTGGACTGTAGCCTACCAGGCTCCTCCATCCATGAGATTTTCCAGGCGAGAGTACTGGAGTGGGTAGCCATGCCCTTCTCCAGGGGATCTCCCCAGCCTAGGGATTGAACCCGGGTTTCCTGCATCACTGGCAGATGCTTTTCCATCTGAGCCACCATGGAAGCCCAATTCTTTACAAATTTCTTTTTCTTTGGTTTGAGTGATGGAAAGGGGCTTTTTCACTCTTAGAATAGGCACAGTCAAATATAAGTCTTATACAGAGAGGACAAAGTTAGATTTTCATACTGCTCTGCTACAAAGCAGCTCTTTTGCTGATAATGTTTGTGTCCATTAGGTGAATACCCAGTATTACTTCAGAAAGCACCTGTGAAGATTATTGATACAAACACTTGTAATGCTCGGGAAGCATATAATGGGATGATACAAGACACAATGCTATGTGCTGGGTACATAGAAGGAACTATTGATGCATGCCAGGTAAGTCCGGACATTATTCACAATGACCATAAAACATATTATCAACCACTATTTTATGTAAATTATCAATATGAAAGTAATTCTGTGCTTCAGTTAATTTACTCTTTACAATCCAGTCAAACTCCCTCTTGGCTCTGGGACTAAATGCTACATATGTTTGTATTCTCCCTTATATGCTACATATGTTTATAAGTGTTTAATAAACACATGTTGGACTTACTCTGAGTGAAGCACCGACTAAAGTCCTTTACAAATATGAATCCATTTAATCCTCATCACAACTTTGTGATGTAGATGCTATCATTACTATCATTTTATAGATGAAGAAATTGAGGCAGAGGAAGGTAATTTGCAAAAGGGCACAAAGCTGGCATGTGGGAGAACAGGTATATAAACCAAAATGGCCTAGCATCACAGTCCATACTCTAAGCAATATTTCACTAAATTCTCAGGCTCAGAAATGTTTAAATTACTTCTAGACTATTTATTTTACTTTGTAGCCTCATGGCTACCGTTTTGCTACATTTCTCAGATATGAAGCCTGCTACTCCAAGTATATCAATAATATATGTCTCCCAAAGCGTTCATGGAACGCTTATCAGTTCATGCTTCAAGACTCAAGTTTACCCCAAAAAGCCCCAGTGAATATATAAGCTAGTCCATCACAGTTGAGGTTAGACTTACATCATACACCTTCCAACAGTCTCTATGAAGCGTGAACCACAAACTCATCTGGGCTTACTACTTTATGTAAGTAAAGTATCTGGAGGTAAATTCTCATAATGACAATTTTTTTTTATTTNACTGGCAGATGCTTTTCCATCTGAGCCACCATGGAAGCCCAATTCTTTACAAATTTCTTTTTCTTTGGTTTGAGTGATGGAAAGGGGCTTTTTTACTCTTAGAATAGGCACAGTCAAATATAAGTCTTATACAGAGAGGACAAAGTTAGATTTTCATACTGCTCTGCTACAAAGCAGCTCTTTTGCTGATAATGTTTGTGTCCATTAGGTGAATACCCAGTATTACTTCAGAAAGCACCTGTGAAGATTATTGATACAAACACTTGTAATGCTCGGGAAGCATATAATGGGATGATACAAGACACAATGCTATGTGCTGGGTACATAGAAGGAACTATTGATGCATGCCAGGTAAGTCCGGACATTATTCACAATGACCATAAAACATATTATCAACCACTATTTTATGTAAATTATCAATATGAAAGTAATTCTGTGCTTCAGTTAATTTACTCTTTACAATCCAGTCAAACTCCCTCTTGGCTCTGGGACTAAATGCTACATATGTTTGTATTCTCCCTTATATGCTACATATGTTTATAAGTGTTTAATAAACACATGTTGGACTTACTCTGAGTGAAGCACCGACTAAAGTCCTTTACAAATATGAATCCATTTAATCCTCATCACAACTTTGTGATGTAGATGCCATCATTACTATCATTTTATAGATGAAGAAACTGAGGCAGAGGAAGGTAATTTGCAAAAGGGCACAAAGCTGGCATGTGGGAGAACAGGTATATAACCAAAATGGCCTAGCATCACAGTCCATACTCTAAGCAATATTTCACTAAATTCTCAGGCTCAGAAATGTTTAAATTACTTCTAGACTATTTATTTTACTTTGTAGCCTCATGGCTACCGTTTTGCTACATTTCTCAGATATGAAGCCTGCTACTCCAAGTATATCAATAATATGTGTCTCCCAAAGCGTTCATGGAACGCTTATCAGTTCATGCTTCAAGACTCAAGTTTACCCCAAAGAGCCCCAGTGAATATATAAGCTAGTCCATCACAGTTGAGGTTAGACTTACATCATACACCTTCCAACAGTCTCTATGAAGCGTGAACCACAAACTCATCTGGGCTTACTACTTTATGTAAGTAAAGTATCTGGAGGTAAATTCTCATAATGACAATTTTTTTTTATTTAGGGTGACTCTGGAGGACCACTAGTTCATCCCAACTCTCGAAACATTTGGTACCTTGTTGGAATAGTGAGCTGGGGAGCAGAATGTGGTACAATCAATAAACCAGGAGTCTATACTCGAGTGACTGCCTACCGCAACTGGATTGCCTCAAAGACTGGTATCTAAGAGGAAAGCATCTTATAGACCCTGTTTTAGGTCATTTTTGCCTCTTACTCCTAAGCCTTATTTAACATGTATTTTAAATTGGTGTGCATAATAATTATTTTGAAAAAAATATTCTTGAGGGAATATTTATGAACTTTGAGCAGACTCTACTAGACAAAACAAAAAATCTCATGTTTAGTTGATAAAAGCCTAACTAAAGAAAATATTCCTATAAAAATGTACCATTACTATTGTTTTCAATTTCTCGCGTCCACAACATGGTTATCTCTCCACACCATAACACTCTTGGTTTTAGTCATTGAGACTTTCTGGAATTGAGAAAATATGTCCTTGTCCACTGCAGGTTAGCAAGCAGCACTCTAGGAGACTAGAACCAATACCTTCTGAGAGTTGGTTGGAACACACTGTATATGCCTTCCTTTCTATCTTTTGTGGAAGGGATGTAGCTGTGAATTAAATCAGTCTGAATTCGAGCATGGCTTAGAGTCTCCTATTTATCATGGGGTCTTGATCAACTCTTGAAATCACTGTTTAAGAATTTCACCATAAGCAACATTAGGCAAAACAACACCTTTTTGACTTACAGAAACCAAGTAAACTAATTTTGCTTTGTTCATACCGGCTTCTGTGGAGATTCTTCATTTGTAACATGTATAAAAAGAGTAGCTATGAACCATGAAAGTATATTTTAATTAAAACAAATTTAAAAGCAAACTCTCTTTGTTCAATATGAAAAAATTTTTTCTTTTCCTTTTCTTCTTTTTTTGTTTGTTTTTTTGTTTGTTTTCTAGAGTCTTTTACTGTTGATCATCTCTCTCTCTCTTTTTTTTTTCCCCTGTTATTCTTGCCACTTTGTTCATAACTTAGGAGAGGGCTCCAGGGTGGTAAAAAAGCTACCTTGTTCATTCTATTAATTTCTGAGAGCTTAATATTGAAACTCCAACTAAAAAATTATTAATTTATCTACTTAATTGTAATATATAGTGAAACTATATGTAATTTTGTTCTGTGTTTTCCAAGTCTCTAGTAAATTTGTTATCATATTTTACTAATTTAGGGCTTCCCTGGTGGCTCAGAGGTTAAAGCTTCCGCCTCCAATGCGGGAGACCTGGGTTCGATCCCTGGGTCGGGAGGATCCCCTGGAGAAGGAAATGGCAACAGACTCCAGTATTCTTGCCTGGAGAATCCCATGGACTGAGGAGCCTTGTGGGTTGCAGTCCACGGGATCACAAAGAGTCAGACATCACTGACTGACTTTACTTTACTTAAACAACTGTAATATATAGTGGAACTATATGTAATTTTGTTCTCTGTTTTCCAAGTCTCTAGTAAATTTGTTATCATATTTTACTAATTTAAAAAATAAAAAAGAAAGATAAAAAGGAGAAAAGAAATCTACCTCAAGGTTGGAGAGAGAGGTTTGGGCAAGTGGGTGGGAGAGTAAGGGGTAGGGAGGTGGGGAACCTGTGGATGGGACCCTGAAAGGGCCCTGTAGGCTGGAGGCTCCTGGACACACTTGAGGATGATGCTGGCTCAGACTCAGCAGAACTGAGGCCCCAGAAAGCCTGTGGAGTTTGGTCCGGTCATCATGTACAATCTGAATGAATTTCAGCTTGGAGTCTAGGAAGTGGCTCTCCAGGAAGCCACAGAGGTTACAGGCAGGGCTCAGGCATGCCTCTTCTCCTAGGCCAAGGTGGTTTGCATAGTGAGCAGGCTGCCTCCCCACACATCAGGATTTCCTGGGGTCAGTAGCCATGCAGGTCTTGCATCTTCAAGAGATGCTGGGTGTCTTTGCACTGCTGGATCAACTCACTGAAAAAGCCATCTGGAGGTCATTGTCTAGTGGGAATGCAGGCCCAGAAAGAGGGAAGTGAGCCAGACCCACAGGAGCAGGTTGACCAGGCACTGATGGTGGCCTCTGTTTGGGAGGAATATGTCTACTTGATCTGGGGGTTCATGGTTCATGGGCGGCTAGGAGCCAACCTCACACCCCAAATGGTGATGGAATAACCAAGAAGACAGCTCCAGAGTCAGAAATGTAGAAAATAAATTTATGGTTACCAGAGAAAAAAGAGCTAATATAAGTTGGGAGATGAGGATTGACATATACCTACTACTACTTATAAAATAGATAAAGACTCACTGCATAGCACAGGGAACCTTACTCAATGCTCTGTAATGAATATGGCAAAAGAATCTAAAAAAGAGGAGTTGATTCACTTTGCTTAATAGTAGAAATCAATACAACATTGTAAACCAACTATACTCCATTAAAAAATTTTAAAAAAGAAGCTGAGGCTGAGAGCTGAGGAGGAATTTGAGGGTGTTCAGAGGCTGGAGGGACAGATACCTTTCCACCAGAGACAGATCCGTACCTTGTGCCTGTAGCTCCTGTTTTGAATATACTTAAAGTATATTCTGCTTAATTATGTAAACTGTTAATTTTTTAAAAAAGAACTACTACTAATTCAGTTCCTTTATCCATGAAATGATCATTTAAAAATTATTTCCTGATAGCCTTGATATTATCATTATGTTAAGAACACTGCAAATTTTGGCACGTGCTTTTGATTAGAAACATATTTATCTTAAATGCTTCATTATACATTAGTTAAGTGTACATAACACACATGCAGTTAATACATAAAAAAGGTTTCAAATTATTTTGAATATTTATGGCAATGTATATTATATAGTATACATATTAAAATTTTATACTTTAAAAATCTGAGATTAAGAAAGGAAAACAATGATGACTTGAAAGAGTTATTCCAAGTATTCATTCAGCTTGTATTGGAAGAAACATCAAAATCTCAGCGCCCACAAAGTCTGGAAACTTGATGTCCAGTCAACAACCCTAACACACTTTTTCTAAATTCTGGGAAAGAAGCTTCTTCTACAGCACTGTGAAGTGTTGTTGGATTATTGTTGGTAATTTGTTCTTTTGTAGCCATCTTAATCATTTGTCTCCTTGGCCTTATATTTATTCATTAGGCTCTTGACATTGTCCTTGGTGGCGGCAGATCCTGTAATTGATGTTTCTATAAAACTAGTATCTAGGTCCAGTTACTTTTATACTGGACCTTTTTCAGAGTCTTGTCTTTTCAGTTTTAAGCTGCACATTTTTTCTTGAATCATTCATCCTCAGCCACAAGACTATCCACGCACCTCTTCAGATCTGCTAATATGTGTGCTGGGTTTGTTAGTTCATTCTTTTATGATGTCCTTTGAGATTTTGCTTCCAATAGTACATTGACTTTTTGGTTCACTCATTTGCTCGGAGTGTTGGAGCCTTTCAAAATCAAAAAGCAACAACAACAACACACACAAAAAAAACCACTTGAATTTGTGTCATATGCTTCTCTTAGAAAAGGCCACTCTTCTGGGAAAGAAGGGATTTTCGCCCCTCAGGAGACTCTGAAGACTGGGTTTGTGGGTTTGTGAAGGCTGAAGATAAGTCCCTCCATTCTTGTCCATGTTCTGTCGGGCTTTCATTTTTATCCTGTTTGCTTTTCTTTTTCAAAGTTTCCTATACAACTAGTAGCTATTGCATGAGGCTATGCAATATCTGTTGTAAATGAACGTGCTTGGCCTCTTTAGCTTACAGTTTTGAAAAGTTAGCTGACATTTTATAGCTTCTTAGTATTTCTTGTTAGCTGAAAAATCTACATGCTTTTCTCTTATTGATGAACAGTTGAGAGGTACTTCCATTACTCTCTGTTGTCTCTCAGGTGAATATCAACATAGCCGCAATGGCCAAAATGACCTGGCACAGGATCCATTCTATCAGGGGCGATCCATCAGGCTATTGTAAGGAATTCCCTACTGCACCTGGGAACCTGAAATAGTGAGAGGTTTGCTAATTTCTTTGGAGATAGCATCTATTCTGAATTTATAAATGAGTTGCATAAGCCCTGTGAGCTTGAGGGTACTTATCTCTGTTATAATCTCTTTTCTCTGCACTCTTGTAGCCAGTCTACTATGCTAACTTTGCCGGATGCATATCCTTGATCTTAAATTATCTGCAGCAGTGGTTTTCAAACTTTGAGCTCTTAGGATACTCTGTTCTTCAAAATTATTGAGAACCCCAAAGAGCTTTTGCTTTATATAGATTATATCTACTGATATTTATGATATTCAAAGTTAAAATAGAAAAATATATAATCCACTTAAAATAATAATAAACTCATTACATGATAACATAACAGAAATTTTATTTGAAAATAGCTATATTTTCTAAGGGGTTTCCCTGGTGGCTCAGGCAGTAAAGAATCTGCCTGCAACGCAGGAAACCCAGGTTTGATCCCTAGGTATTTTCTAAGACAAAAGTATGAGAAAAATGGCATTACTTTATAGTTTTGCAAATGCTTTTCATATATAACTTAATAGAAGACAGCTGCATTCTCATCTCTGCTTTGTATTAAATTTGCTGTTTTGGTTAAAGTATACGAAGAAAATCTGCCACTGACACAGGTATGCAGTTGAAAAAGGGAAGAGTAAGGCAATATTATTTCTAGATAGTCTCCTTTGAAAATACTATTTAACAAGTGTAGTTTCTTCCAATGTCGAATTCAATGAAATTTTTGTGCTGTTATATTAAAATCCATTAGAAGACCGTGCATTTTGAGTGAATGTTTTATCCATATGTGATTCTGTTGCAGTATTTATTGGTCATTTTGAGTTATTCTTATGTTTCAAGTATTGACATCTTCTATTATATAATACCAAAATAATCATACTCTCAATATCAGAACTAATATCATCATAAAAATCTTTCATTATCAGGGGGCTGTCAAGTTCACATGCCTACATGCTAAGTAACTTCAGTCGTATCTGACTCTTTGTGATCCCACGGACTGTAGCATGCCAGGCTTTTCTGTCCCTGGAATTTTCTGTCCACGAATACTGGAGTGGGTTGCCATTTTCTCCTCCAGGGGATCTTCCCAGCCCAGGGATTGAACCTACGCCTCTTACATCTGCTGTGTTGGCAGACAGATTCTTTACCACTAGTGCTACCTAGGACACCCAAGTTCACAAGGACATGTTTACATTTACCAAAATTCTAATTTTTCACAATAAATCTCAAATTTTATCATTAGTAACATATATCTTCAGTTGTTTTCCTTATGAAGGACTTACTTCCTTCATTTTCAAGATATTGTCTACCAAATACTGATTTTAAATAGCCACAGTTTTCACTCACTCTTTTCAAATAAAGTGTTGTTCCGTGATAAAACTGGTGAGTTCAGCTTGCAAGTTGTCCAATCACTCAACATACAGCAGAAGTGCCCATGTGTACTTCCCATTTTGTCATTCAGAACATTACAAAGACAGGTACTCGGTGTCAAAATTTCATACAATTTGTAATTTTTAATGTTTCATTCAAGACATTCTTGATGAAATGGTATCTTCCTCTATAAATATTTGACTTTGAAAAATACAAGGATACGATGATTCCTAGTATAATTTGATTTCATTACCTCCATTAGCTAAGGTACTAGCCTTTTTAGCCACCAGTGCTTTGGTACAACTGGTGTGATTTTACAGACCTCTTGAAAGGTGTTAGGGTTCACAGGGGGCTCATGTTCAGTTCAGTTCAGTTGCTCAGTCATGTCCTATTCTTTGCAACCCCATGGATTGCAGCATGCCCGAATTTCCTGTCCATTAACAACTCCTGGAACTTACTTAAACTCATGTGCATTGAATAGGTACTGCCATCCAACCATCTCAACCCTCTGACTCCCCTTCTCCGGCCTTCAGTCTTTCCCAGCATCAGGGTGTTCTCAAATGAGTCAATTCTTTGCATCAGCTAGCCAAAGTATTGGAGTTTCAGCTTTAGCATCAGTCCTTCCAAAGAACACCCAGGACTGATCTCCTTTAGAATGGACTGGTTGGATCTCCTTGCAGTCCAAGGGACTCTTAAGAGTCTTCTCCAACCCACAGTTCCTATAGGTTTGACTAGACAGACCTTTGTTGGCAAAGTAATGTCTCTGCTTTTTAATAGGCTGTTTGCTGCTGCTGCTGCTAAGTCACTTAAGTCGCATCTGACTCTGTGCAGCCCCATAGATGGCAGCCCACCAGGCTCCCCCGTCCCTGGGATTCTCCAGGCAAGAACACCGGAGTGGGTTGCCATTTCCTTCTCCAATGCATGAAAGTGAAAAGTGAAAGTGAAGTCGTTCAGTCGTGTCCGACTCTTCGCGACCGCATGGACTGCAGCCTACGAGGCTCCTCTGCCCATGGAACTTTCCAGTCAAGAGTACTAGAGTGGGTTGCCATTGCCTTCTCCAAATATGCTGTCTAGGTTGGTCATAACTTTCCATCCAAGGAGTAAGCATCTTTTAATTTCATGGCTGCAGTCACCATCTACAGTGATTTTGGAGCCCCCCCAAAATAAAGTCTGTTACTGTTTCTGTTGTTTCCCCATCTATTTGCCATGAAGTGATGGGACTGGATGCCATGATCTTAGTTTTCTGCATATTGAGCTTTAAGCCAACCTTTTCACTCTCCTCTTTCACTTTCATCAAGAGGTTTTTTAGTTCTTCTTTGCTTTCTGCCATAAGGGTGGTGTCATCTGCATATCTGAGGTTATTGATATTTCTCCCGGCAATCTTGATTCCAGCTTGTGCTACATCCAGCCCAGCATTTGTCATGATGTACTCTGCAAATAAGTTAAATAAGCAGGGTGACAATATACAGCCTTGACGTACTCCTTTCCCGATTTGGAACCAATCTGTTGTTCCATGTCCAGTTCTAACTATTGCTTCTTGACCTGCATACAGAGTTCTCAAGCAGCAGGTCAGGTGGTATAGTATTCCCATCTCTTGATGTTTCTGTTGTTTCCCCATCTATTTGCCATGAAGTGATGGGACTGGATGCCATGATCTTAGTTTTCTGCATATTGAGCTTTAAGCCAACCTTTTCACTCTCCTCTTTCACTTTCATCAAGAGGTTTTTTAGTTCTTCTTTGCTTTCTGCCATAAGGGTGGTGTCATCTGCATATCTGAGGTTATTGATATTTCTCCCGGCAATCTTGATTCCAGCTTGTGCTACATCCAGCCCAGCATTTGTCATGATGTACTCTGCAAATAAGTTAAATAAGCAGGGTGACAATATACAGCCTTGACGTACTCCTTTCCCGATTTGGAACCAATCTGTTGTTCCATGTCCAGTTCTAACTATTGCTTCTTGACCTGCATACAGAGTTCTCAAGCAGCAGGTCAGGTGGTATAGTATTCCCATCTCTTGTAGAATTTTCCACAGTTTGTTGTGATCCACACAATCAAAGTCTTTGGCGTAGTCAGTAAAGCAGAAGTAGATATTTTTCTAGTACTCTCTTGCTTTTTTGATGATCCAGCACATGCTGGCAATTTGATCTCTGGTTCCTCTCCCTTTTCTAAATCCAGCTAAGTTCCTGGTTCACATACTATTGAAACTTGGCTTGGAGAATTTTGAGCATTACTTTACTAGCATGTGAGATGAGTGCAATTGTGCGGTAGTTTGAGCATTCTTTGGCATTGCCTTTCTTTGGGACTGGAATGAAAACTGACCTTTTCCAGTCCTGTGGCCACTGCTGAGTTTTTCAAATTTGCTGGCATATTGAATACAGCACTTTCACCGTATCATCTTTCAGGATTTGAAATAGCTCTACTGGAATTCCATCACCTCCACTAGCTTTGTTCATAATGATGTTTTCTAAGGCCCACTTGACCTCACATTCCAGAATGTCTGGTTCTAGGTAAGTGATCACACCATCATGATTATCTGAGTCATGAAGATCTTTTTTGTACAGTTCCTCTGTATATTCTTGCCACCTCTTAATATCTTCTGCTTCTGTTAGGTCCATACCATTTCTGTCTTTTATCAAGCCCATCTTTGCATGAAATTTTCCCTTGATATGTCTAATTTTCTTGAAGAGATCTCTAGTCTTTCCTATTCCTTTGATTTCCTCTATTTCTTTGCATTGATCGCTGAAGAAGGCTTTCTTATCTCTTCTTGCTATTCTTTGGAACTCTGCATTCAGATGCTTATATCTTTCCTTTTCTCCTTTTGCTTTTTGCCTCTCTTCTTTTTACAGCTATTTGTAAGGCCTCTTCAGATAGCCATTTTTCTTTTTTGCGTTTCTTTTCCATTGGGATGGTCTTGATCCCTGTCTTCTGTACAATGTCACGAACCTCCATCCATAGTTCATCAGGCACTCTATCAGATCTAGTCCCTTAAGTCTATTTCTGACTTCTCCTGTATAATCATAAGGGATTTGATTTAAGTCATACCTGAATGGTTTAGTATTTTTCCCTACTTTCTTCAATTTAAGTCTGAATTTGGCAATAAGGAGTTCACGATCTGGACCACAGTCAGCTCCCAGTCTTATTTTTACTGACTGTATAGAGCTTCTCCATATTTGGCTGCAAAGAATATAATCAGTCTGATTTCAGTATTGACCATCTGGTGATGTCCATATGTAGAGTCTTCTCTTGCATTTTTGAAAGAGGGTGTTTGCTATGACCAATTGTGTTCTCTTGGCAAAACACTGTTAACCTTTGACCTGCTTCATTTTGTACTCCAAGGCCAAACTTAANTGCAAAGAATATAATCAGTCTGATTTCAGTATTGACCATCTGGTGATGTCCATATGTAGAGTCTTCTCTTGCATTTTTGAAAGAGGGTGTTTGCTATGACCAATTGTGTTCTCTTGGCAAAACACTGTTAACCTTTGACCTGCTTCATTTTGTACTCCAAGGCCAAACTTAACTGTTATTCTAGATATCTCTTGACTTCCTACTTTTGCATTCCAGTCCCCTATAATGAAAAGGACATTTTTTTGGGTGTTAGGTCTAGAAGGTCATGTAGGTCTTCATAGAACCATTCAACTTTAGCTTCTTCAGCATTACTGATTGGGGAATAGACTTGGATTACTGTGATATCGCATGGTTTGCCATGGAAACAAACAGAGATCATGTTGTCATTTTTTGTGATTGCAGCCAAGTACTTCATTTTTGGACTCTTTGTTGACTATGGTGGCTACTGCATTTCTTCTAAGGGATTCTTGCCTATAGTTCAGTTCAGTTCAGTCACTCAGTTGTGTTCAACTCTTTGTGACCCCGTGAATCGCAGCACGCCAGGCCTCCCTGTCCATCACCAACTCCCGGAGTTCACTCAGACTCACATCCATCAAGTCAGTGAGGCCATCCAGCCATCTCATCCTCGGTTGTCCCCTTCTCCTCCTGCCCCCAATCCCTCTCAGCATCAGAGTCTTTTCCAATGAGTCAACTCTTTGCATGAGGTGGCCAGAGTACTGGAGTTTCAGCTTTAGCATCATTCTTTCCAAAGAAATCCCAGGGCTGATCTCCTTCAGAATGGACTGGTTGGATCTCCTTGCAGTCCAAGGGACTCTCAAGAGTATTCTCCAACACCACAGTTCAAAAGCATCAATTCTTCAGCACTCAGCCTCCTTCACAGTCCAACTCTCACATCCATACATAACCACTGGAAAAACCATAGCCTTGACTAGATGGGCCTTAGTTGGCAAAGTAATGTTTCTGCTTTTAATATGCTATCTAGGTTGGTCATAGCTTTTNTCCATGTCCAAGGGCAAAGGAGAAGCCCCAGCATCATGGTAGGAGGGGAAAAATCACATTTAGAATCAAACCCCATAGCTGCCAGAGATGCTCGGAGGGCTCAAACACACCTTGTGTGCACCAGGACTCAGAGATTCACAGAGACTGAGCCAGAACTGTGTTTGAGTGTCTCCTGCAGATGGACGGGTCAGCAGTGGACTGAAGAAGGGGCAGGGCCTCTGGGTGCAGTAGACCTGGGTATGACATAAGACCTCTTGGAGGAGGTCACCATTAACCCCACCATAGAGCTACCAGAACTTACACAGGACTCTTGAGGGCACAAAGAAAAGCTTATGTGCACCAGGACCCAGGAGAAAGGATCAGTGACCTCCACCAGAGACTGACCCAGACTTGTCAGTGAATGTCCAGGAGTCTCTGGTGGAGGCGTGGATCAACGGTGGCCTGTGGCAGGGTTGGCAGCACTGAGTGCAGCAGTGTGTGAATGGGACATTTTGAAGGAGGTCACCATTATCTTCATTACCTCCACCATAGTTTGGCCCCAGGTTAAACAACAGGGAGGGAACACAGCCCCACCCATCAACAGAAAATTGGATTAAAGAATTACTGAGCATGGCCCCACCCATCAGAACAAGACCCAGTTTCCTGCTCAGTCAGTCTTTCCCATCAAGAAGCTTCCATAAGTCTCTTATCCTCCTCTATCAGAGGGCAGACAGAATGAAAACCACAATCACAGAAAACTAACCAATCTGATCACACGGACGACAGCCTTGTCTAACCCAGTGAAACTATGAGCCATGCCACATAGGGCCACCCAAGTTAAATGAGTCATGGTGGAGAGTTCTGACAAAACGTGGTCCACTGGAGAAAGGAACTGGAAACCACTTCAGTATTCTTGCCTTGAGAACCCCATGAACAGTATGAAAAGGCAAAAAGATAGGACACNATTGGAAATGGTCTGTATTTTAAGTGTTGGTAAAACACTGTATGTAATTTGTAAAGTTCATAGAAATATATAAACTTAAAATAGATGCATTTTATGATGCAAATGACCTCTTTGTAAATGATATTAAAATGTAAAATTATCAAACTCAAAAAGAAAAACCACTGAGTATCTATTATGTGCCTATTATGAGTATCTATTAAGTCTTCTATACAATACTAGCTACTTTATGATCATGAATTTATTTCATACTAATATTAACCCTTTGAAGTAGATAGTATTCTCCCCAATTTGTAGATAAGAAAACCAAAACTCAGGATATTTAGGAAACTCACCAGGATTATATAGCTAAATGGAAATTTAAGGTTGGTTTTGATGACTGAGGCATCTTAATAGGAATGGTGAGAAGGAAATTGGTTATATAGTTGGGAATTAGGGAGAGGGGTAAAGGCTGAAGGTAGAAATTTGGGAGCTATCTGTTTCGAGGTCATAATTATGTACTGTGTCTTGATGAAAGCACCTAACACAGTAGAGGTAGAGAGGAAACCAGGATCTGTAGCTCTCTCATTTAGTTCTCAAAATGATTAAGCCATTCTGTGTAAGTGTAATCTTGGCTTGACTACATGAGAATTCTTATTATAAATATGTGGAAAATTTCACATTTTGAATGTGTCAATGTACCCCTCTTTCCTTCCCTTTTTCCTGTTAAAGAGAGTACAAAGTAGGTGAATTGCAGCCCAATTTGTGTTTGGGAGATGTGACAGTTGATGGTTGGCAGAGGACTCTAACATGAGGTTTCATGTTATATAATTATTTTCACTGTGGGATGGGTAATAATTGATAGTAAATGCAAAATTAAAAGATAAGGCAAAAGATGAGGGGAAATAAAAGTTACACAGAACAGGGTATGGTTATCAAGGCATAAACATAGTCAAAAGAAAAAAAGACTTATTGGATATAAGTTTAAGAACACATTGATAACACAGTATATAAGAAAAATTTTCTAGAATGTTGCATTACTTTTAATAGGACAAAGAGGAATCAAGAAGTAAACCATCTCTTCTCAGTATCTATGAGACTCTATTATAGCTATGTCTCCCAGACTACTCTCTCCATTTGATCAAATAAGTTGAAAAATAAAGGAGGAAATAGAGATGACCAAGTTTTTGTCTTATTAGGGCAAATTAATTTCAGTGACATCATCTTGAATATGAGGATATTCAATATTGTATTTGAAAGGTTAAATTAAGGAAGTTACTAAGTAATTATTCCTCATAATATAATAAATAGATAGTCTTACATTACCTGAGTCAGAGTCAAGTTTAAAAAAAAAAGACTTTCTAGGAGCCATTAGACAAAATTGTGGCACCCAGTTTTTAACAGGCAGATTCTTAAAGTGTCCCAATGTGACACGTTAAATAGAGTTATATTTGTCTGCCTAATTTCCCTTGCCCTTGTCCATCTTTGAGTGCCCCTATACTTAGGTGTTTTTCCCTAGATCCTTCATTCTGTGTCTAGATTTTGCTCATATTGCCTATCAACTAATTTCTTCTAAGAAGCTGATTTTTAGGTTATTAGCAATGGGGACAGTGAATGGAAAGAGTCCTGGAGCAGAAGACAGCTGTCACATGTTTCCAGTCCCGACTCACATTAATTTTATGTGTCTTGGTTTTATTAAATACAAACTAAGAAAGGTATATTAGACTCTCTAAGGTTAAACAAAGTTTTTAGAGTCATTCCAGCTCTAAGAGATTCACTCTTTTCATTATGCACTCTTTTCATTATGAACGTGTTCTGTAGCTATTTGCCTTTAGTAGTAAATTGTTAGAACTTCTGTTGACAAGAACTGCAATAGAAAGTTCCCTGGAAAATAGTATAGAAAACANTCATTCCAGCTCTAAGAGATTCACTCTTTTCATTATGCACTCTTTTCATTATGAACGTGTTCTGTAGCTATTTGCCTTTAGTAGTAAATTGTTAGAACTTCTGTTGACAAGAACTGCAATAGAAAGTTCCCTGGAAAATAGTATAGAAAACAGAAAACATTGTTGAGACTGTCAGAGGAATTCTGCAGGGATTCTGCTGTGAAGGCCAGCCCATAGCATAGTGTCACCTTTTGCCTTCTTTCTTTCTTAATTTTTCAGACTCGTCCATTCTTCTTCCTAAGGGCATCTCATTCATCCTCACTTTCCTTCCTACTGCTGCTGCCCTTGTTAAGTTTCTTTCTCACTTAGATGACAATATATTACTTTAAAGAATTCTGGTCTCCATTTTAAACTTCTTCAATACATTTGTTGTTCCTAGTGAATGCTTTTCCTAAATGAGGGTTCTTCCTCATGACATATCTCTCCTCAAAAAGTTTTGAGGCCTCCTGATTATCTCCCTGGTGGCTCAGAGGGTAAAGCGTCTGCCTGCAATGCAGGAGACCCACATTCGATCCCTGGGTCGTTAAGATTGCCTGGAGAAAGAAATGGCACCCCACTCCAGTACTCTTGTCTGGAGAATCCCACGGACAGAGGAGCCTGGTAGGCTGCAGTTCATGGGGTCGCAAAGAGTCGGACACGACTGAGCAACTGCACATTCACTTTCACTTTGTCTACAAAGTCCAGACTTCTTACTAAGACAATTAAGGCCCTAGCCACTCATTCCAACCCCTGATTCATGATCCCAGTTCTACTGCTACCTTCATCCACCCACTAGTCTCTGAATGTGTCGTGGATTTGGTACCCACCCTGCATTAAGTGGTGGTGTTCCGTCTGTATTGTTCTTTCTCCCTTTTCATTTCTTTCTGTCAAAATCCTACGTATCTTTAAAACTGTAACTCAGCCACCTCTTCTGTTAAGACATTTTATGGCTTTATCTTTCATAACACTTTATGTCCATTGTAGAGTAAGAATCATTCATTTATTATAGTTTGAGTCTCCCAGAAGACTGTTAAACTCCCTAAAGTGGAATTTAAGAGTATTATTCATCTCTGAATTCCACAAAGTGCTTACCTATGCAGATAAATATGCAACACATGTATTTTTGGACTGAATTCTCCTAAAGAATGGAAAAGTTGGTGTAGGAAGATAAAGTCACTTGATTGACATGTGCTGTGATGTTGATAGTTCCGGGGAAAGTAAAATGCAGCTTAAGTGGGGCACAGGGTTTACAAGAATGCAATAGTACATGCAGAAATGAGGGAAGGTGGAATGAGTAGAGAAGAATCCCAACCAGTCAGGAGATAGCCAGCTAATGATTCCAGGATCCACCAAGGGTTTAAAAAAGGCAAGCAAAAATTCGAGTAGATGACTTGAGGATGCTAACATTTTCTGTACAAAAAGACACATTAGCTGTGTAGGCAAGATAGTAATTTTAACTAGGTGGGCACTGGCGCTGAGAAGCTTTCAGTTTCTAAATATGTTCAGGGGTGTCTCCTGCTGAAGAACAGAAGGAGATGAGATTCACTGGGGCTTTAGGGGAAAACAGTTTATTGTGAAAAGATGATTTTTCAAGTAATATAAGAAAAAATGACTGAGGAAACTGTGGTCTCCTTCTACACGATTTGAGGAGAGTGATGTGTCTCAGCCAGGCCCAACATGCTCATGTTTGAGGCTCTCCATGCTATTGATAACATAGAGACTGGTAGTCTGGTGCATGTCTTCTGAGTTTCAAACCTCTCTCTAGTAATAGTTCTAGGATTCCTCGTATTCAGCGAGTCTTAGAGAGGCAAAATTTCAGAACAATTTACTCTTTTCTTGTACTACATTGATGGAGTGCTGGGTTCTGAGTAGCAGCTTGCCTTATCGTTCACTCAAGAAATATTGAGCGCCTATCATGTGTTAGATGAACAAAATCATACACAGGTCTGCTTTGAGCAAGTGTAGAGTGTAGTAAGAAAGGCACACATATCCAGAAACTAAATGTACAGTTTCCAAGTGTGATAAATGTCTAGAAACATAGTGTCATGCAAATATTCTAGTCTCATCTGATAATAGCAATGCTGTCTCATCATTTAGTAACTTTATTGAATACTTGTGTTCTTAGGAAATTACCTAACAGTTTATTAGGTAAATAATAAACTGTTGCTTCAGTTTCCCTTTTGGTAAAATGGGGAAAATATCACCAGTTTCATAGGTGGCTTAGAATGGCATGTGATAAACATTCAATACATTTCAGCTGTTTGCTGTTGTTGTTACTATTTTAGTGAACTGGAGCTCTAGTTCTGTTACTCTCTTTTTATAAAATGTAGATGGATTAAGGAAACCTGTTCTGTTATCTAGTCTCCTTTTGAGCAGTTTCTGTGGTTTGGTGATGCACACAAATCTGGAATGAGTGGCACAGAAATGGTGGAATTTGATACATTAATTACATTCTGATGATTTATTTCATATAATAACAACAGCAAGAGAAAATCATCCTGGTTATGTGCTCTCACTCTTTCATTCATCCCTATACCCATTCATATGTTAAGCATTTCTTGATGAAATAAAGCTAGGTGCTAGAGGAATGAAAAATTAGCATCAATTCCTGATCAGACTCCCAGTCTAGTAGGAGTGACAGACAAGTACAGAAACAGTTACAATGAAGCCAAAGAAGTCATATAATTGAGAACTGTTCCAAATATAGCTAAGGAACAGTGGATCACTTCCACTAAAGTTGGGGAGATGAGAGAAAGCAAATGACAAAGCAGAAAGGAAGCCCTGCTGTTCTTTTCCTTATCTTACACATATAGGTTATAAGAAACAAATTTCATTATAATTCTCATGCACAGGATATACGCTAGAGACCTATGAAAATTTCGTATGGTAATCAAAGTGCAATTTTATTAAGGAAATACATGTAACAATGACGATATTTTCAACTTTTGATTGACTGTAGCAATCACATACAGTGAGTCTTGGCAAGCTTACACTATAACATACATTCAGTTTATCAGTAAGTCTCTCTATCCCTTGTCTCATCAAAAAAACTAATGATACTCTAATGTCCTTGGTTTTACACATTATTTCCCTTGAACTACCCTCTTGCTCCTTATTTTATTCTTATCTTTCCCTCTTACCTCCTATCCTTCTGTCAGTTTTTAACAAAGAATAGAAGAATGTCTGTTTAAAAAACACTCTGGGATTTCAGGTCACAGGATTTGGAAAAAACAGGCAGAAGTAGCCATTTATATAAATTGATGGCAATTTTTGATCTGTTATAGGAGGAAAGGGGAAGAAAGAAAAGATATGAACGGAGAAGTTTTGAGAGCAGAGAAAAAACACTTTAAGCAGTTTCTGATGCATATTTCTCTTTTAGTTCAGTTCAGTCGCTCACTCCTAACTGACTCTTTGTGACCCCCATGGACTGCAGCACACCAGGCACCCTGTCCATCACCAACTCCCAGAGCTTACTTAAACTCACATCCGTTAGGTCAGTGATGCGATCCAACCATCTCATTCTCTGTCGTCCCCTTCTCCTCCCGCCTTCAATCTTTCCCAGCATCAGGGTCTTTTCCAATGAGTCAGCTCTTCACATCAGGTGGCCACAGTAGTGGAGTTTCAGTTTCAGCATCAGTCCTTCCAGTGAATATTCAGGACTGATTTCCTCTGAGATTGACTGGTTGGATCTCCTTGCTGTCCAAAGGACTCTCAAGAGTCTTCTCCAAGACTACCGTTCAAAAGCATCAATTTTTCGCCACTCATCTTTTTTTATAGTCCAACTCTCACATCCATACATGACTACTGGAAAAACCATAGCTTTGACTAGACAGACATTTGTTGGCAAAGTAATGTCTCTGCTTTTTAATATGCTGTGTAGGTTGGTCATAGCTTTTCTTCCAAAGAGAAAGTGTCTTTTAATTTCATGGCTGCAGTCGCCATCTGCAGTGATTTTGGAGCCCAAGAAAATAAAATTTCTCACTGTTTCCATTGTTTCCCCATCTATTGCCATAAAGTGATAGGATCAGATGCCATGATCTTAGTTTTCTGAATGTTGAGCTTTAAGCCAACTTTTTCACTTTCCTCTTTCACTTTCATCAACAGGCTCTTTAGTTTCTCTTCACTTTCTGCCATAAGGGTGGTGCCATCTGCATATCTGAAGTTATTGATATTTCTCCCATCAATCTTTATTCCAGCTTGTCCTTCATCCAGCCTGGCATTTCACATAATGTACTCTGCATATAAGTTAAATAAGCAGGGTGACAATATAGAACCTTGATGTTCTCCTTTCCCTTTGGAACCTGTCTGTTTTTCCATGTCCAGCTCTAACTTTTGCTTCTTGGCCTGCATGCATACAGACTTCTCAGGAGGCAATTCAGGTGGTGTGATATTCCCATCTCTTTCAGAATTTTCCACAGTTTGTGGTGATCCAGACAGTCAAAGGCTTTGGCATAGTCAATAAAGCAGAAATAGATGTTTTTCTGGAACTCTCTTGCTTTATTGATGATCCAGTGGATGTTGGCTATTTGGTCTCTGGTTCCTCTTACCTTTTCTAAATCCACTTGAACATGTGGAATTTCACATTTCACTTACTGTTGAAGCCTGGCTTGGAGAAATTTGAGAATTACCTTGCTAGTGTGTGAGATGAGTGTAGTTGTGCAGTAGTTTGAACATTCTTTGGCACTGCCTATCTTTGGGATTGGAAAGAAAACTGACTGACCTTTTCCAGTCCTTTGGCCACTGCTGAGTTTTCCNTGCCTGGAGAATCCCATGGATGGAGGCTGTCTCTTATACACATCTAGATGTGTATAAGAGACAGTAGTTGTGCAGTAGTTTGAACATTCTTTGGCACTGCCTATCTTTGGGATTGGAAAGAAAACTGACTGACCTTTTCCAGTCCTTTGGCCACTGCTGAGTTTTCCAAATTTGCTGGCATATTGAGTGTAACACTTTCAGAGCATGATCTTTTAGGATTTGAAGTAGCTCAACTGGATTTCCATCACCTCCACTAGCTTTGTTCGTAGTGATGCTTCCTAAGGCCCACTTGACTTTGCATTCCAGGATCTGGTTCTAGGTGACTGATTACACCATTGTGGTTATCTGGGTTGTATCTTTTTTGTACAGTTCTTCTGTGTATTCTTGCCACCTCTTCTTAATATCTTCTGCTTCTGTTAGGTCTGTATCATTTCTGTCCTTTATTGTGCCCATCTTTGCATGAAATATTTCTTTGGTATCTCTAATTTTCTTGAAGAGATCTCTAGTCTTTCCCATTCTATTGTTTTCCTCTATTTCTTTGCATTGATGGCTGAGGAAGGCTTTCTTATCTTTCCTTGCTATTTTCTGGAACTCTGCATTCAAATGGGTATATCTTTCCTTTTCTCTTTTGCCTTTCACTTCTCTTCTTTTCTCATCTATTTGTAGGGCCTTCTCAAGACAACCTTTTTGCCTTTTTACATTTCTTTTCTTGCAGATGGTCTTGATCACTGCCTCTTGTACAATGTTATGAACCTACATCCATAGTTCTTCATGCACTCTATTAGATCTAATCTCTTGAATCTATATGTCACTTCCACTGTATAATTGTAAAGGATTTGATTTAGATCATACCTGAATGGTCTTGTGGTTTTCCCTACTTTCTTCAATTTAAGTCTGAATTTGGCAGTAAGGAGTTCATGATCTGAACCACAGTCAGCTCCTGGTCTTGTTTTTGCTGACTGTATAGAGCTTCTCCATCTTATGCTAAGAATATAATCAATCTGATTTTGGTATTGACCATCTGGTGATGTGCATGTGTAGAATCTTCTCTTGTGTGTTTGGAAGAGAGTGTTTGCCTTGACCACTGCATTCTCTTGGCAAAACTCTGTTATTACATCCACTTTATAAAATTTCTAACTCCAGGAGGTGAGTTGACAGTAGAAAGCTAATATTTGTTAACTGACAAAGAGCTGGGTTTCACCAGTGCAGATTTATTTCACAGGTAAATATTTTGTATTTAAAAAGTAGTTGTACTCAATTCTATATTTAAAAGCTTCATTACCTGGTGAGAAAGTATAAAAGTAATTATTTAACAAATGGAGAAGGGCAAAGTAAAGTAGTTCATAACATGGAAAAGCAAGGCACAGGCCCTGAAAGAAAAATGTAATATTATACCACCAAATTATAGAAAGCCATCTATGATTTGTTAAATTTAACATAGATGGAAAGGATGACTATATTCATATCCTTTATATCTAGAAACAGAATGAAATGAAAAGTAGGCAAAACAATGATAGCATGTGTTTTACTTTGTGATAAGTTACCAAGTTACCATAAATGTCTACAGCAGCAGTCAAACATCTTTCCAGAAAAAGTTCACAGAAAAGGAGGCACAGTAATGTTGATTTACTGAAAGAGTCATGGAAAAAGACCTTTAGGTGGGATGGCAGTGATGGCGAAACATATGGATCATTTGTAGACACAAAACCAATCAAATCAGAAGAAGACAATGCAGATGAATTGAAAAGAGAAGACAAGAACAAAAACGTACCTGAAGAAGCAGAAAATCTTCAGGGTTTAATTGAATAAATGACAGGAGGATAAAAGAATATGAAACCAAAAGGAAGAAGCAAAATGAGAAACTGTGGGAAAAACTATGTGTATCACAATTTTTCTAATTTTCTGCCTATGTCATAGCTGTTCCTTCCTGGGACACCAGTCATGTAGCATCAGAAGTTAGCTCTTGGTCAGCATTGAATAAAGGTCAGTTGAATAAGTCTTGATATACTATTCATCTAGCATTTGGGGAAAATGTAAATAAGGAAAATGTAGGAAGACATTTCCCTATAAAATATTCATAAAAATTCTTGGAGTTAAAAATAAAAAGAATTCTGAAAGAATGAACACTGAAGAACTAATTATAACCACTAGGAAATGGAAATGGAAACATGGGCAAAGGAAAATTTTCAGTAATTATTTTCATCAGTTTTGTTTTAATTTTCATAAGAATATGTCATAATTTTCAAATTCATAGATTAATAAAGATTTTCTCAAAACTAAAAATGGGCTAAATTGTTATTTATGTATTATTGAGATGGAATTTTATTAATGCTATAGGACCAATTAATTGGTCAAGTAATGAATGAATATATTACTTTCTCCTACTCTCTTCTGTGAAAGAGAGAAGACAGTTGAGCATGAAACTAAATCAAGTGAGCTATGTAAATTCTTCAAATTGTTTATTTCTTTTGTGAAGACAATGCGTAGAGAATTTGAAGAATTTTGTGTTTTCGTCTTTTCCAGTTGTAGCTCCTTCCCATGTGTAACTGTATCTGTTCTGCTAGAAATCTAATAGTTGTTAAAGATTACAAAATTCTAGTAACAGATATTACTTGTAATTTTTTAAAATTTTTATTTTTACTTTATTTTGCTTTGCAGTACTGTATTGGTTTTGGCATACATTGACATGAATCCGTCATGGGTGTACATGAACAGATATTATTTTTTAAAAATATTCACCTATTTATCTTTGACTCCCACTGGGTCTTTGTTGCTCCGTGTGGGCTTTCTCTAGTGGTGGTGCGCAGTGGTCACTGTTCCTTGTGGTGTGCAGAGTAGTGTGCAGCTACTGTTTGCTCATCACGGTGTCTTTTGCTGTTGCTGAGCATGCGCTCTAGGAGCAGGGGCTTCAGTAGTTGTGGTGTATGAGTACTTAGTTCAACTAACAACTTCAGTAGTTGCTCTGAGGCATGTGGAATCTTCCCAGATGAGAAATCGAACCCATGTCCTTTACACTGGCAGGTGGATTCCTATCCACTGTACCATCAGGGAAGTCCCCAGTATCTGCAGTTACAGATATTCTGATCCTGTAGCAAGGGTTATATTTATTTTTATTTTTTAAATGTGTATTATGTCTTTTAACATTAGTCATTTTAATATGTAATATACTGGAGGTATCTAGGTCAGTCAGAAAATCAACCAGGCAGTTGTATATATAATTCTGGATGGAGGTAAAATCTGGTGGTTTATAAGCATAAAGTTGTTCATTTAAGTCTTAGAAATGGATTAGATTGCCCAAAGGCTACTATTATTATTAAAACACAGAGATTAAAAAAAAGGGCCCATAGCTGAGCTGTGATGTGCTTCAAATTTTAACATCCAGGCAGAAGAGTCTAGGCTGGCAAATAGTGCTGTGGATGAGCAGCCACAGAGAGAAAACATAAAAGGAGAACATCCTGATATCAGGACTCCAAATTGAGAATGTTCTCAGAAATAAACACAAATCACATTTCCTGCCCCTCCACCCCTGAGCACCATAGTCCCCAGGCAGGCAGTAGCATCCCAGCCTCTCAGCCTCAAGCCCAACCTATGCTCAGGGTAGTCAGTGGATCATTGGGCCACCCAACTGTGCAAGCTTGGGCTCCCTAAGTCTTTCGCTTCTTCCTACATATCAGGAACCCACACACTTCACATGTGTGCCCCAAGTGTCCAAACCATAGTGACCAGCCCCATGACCCACATTTAAAATAAGCATCTTCCAGGGCAGTGATTGGCACACTTTTTCTGTAAAGGACCAGAGAGTAAACATTTTAGGCTTTTTATGTTAGAAAGTCTGTATTGTAATTCCCTAATTCTACAAAAGCAGTTATAGACAATATGTAAAATGGGCATGGTAGTGTGCCAATAAAACTTTTTTTTTTTTTTTAGCAAAAATAAGTGGCAGAGTGGATTTGGTCAATGGGTACTGGTTTTCCTGCCCTCACTATAAAGATTCTTTTTAAATGGCCTTAGAAGACATTTTAAGGAACACACATTTATATACAATATTTTCATTTAACACAGCTCTCACAATTGGTTTAAAAATTCAGGGCAGGGAGATGCAAAAAAAAAAAAAAAAAAGTCTTCCTTCCTTTAACAGGGATAGTTTTACATCAGAAACTGGAAAACTTAATTGCATGTGTAATAATGTAATTAAGGGGCTTTAGTATACTAACTGTCAGCAGTGAGCTATACCTCTATAGCCCGCTGTTTTGATGAAATGTCAATGGTGAAACACTGCATCAAGAAATGTCCCTGGCAACTTTGGTCACAAAATGTCAATGATAAGATGCTGCAAGGAGAAATGGCCCTACAATGAAATGTTGCCTAACAAGATGTCCTTATGATGGCATGGTCAATGAAATGTCACCACGACAAAAGAAAATACACATACACATAAACACACACCAAGAAATGACTTGGCTACTTGGCTGCCTAATTACTTTCAATCTAATTTAAATTGATAGAGAGCCTTTTAACTTTTTAAATCAGAGAGTGCTAGCACATTTAAATGCCAAAATGATTTTTTTCCCTTTTCTTCCTGGGCCACTGCAGGTGGCCTCTTTCATCTCTATGCTTCTCACTCTGCAGAATGTTGCCTGAGCAGGTGATCCTGGCATCTCTGAGTCAAGAGAGGTAGTTCAATCGCCTGCTTTGCGTTCCCCACCTTTCCCACCTCCTTCCCAGTTGGAACAGTTAAGTTCTCTGTGAAAGCTCTTGCAAATGATGACAGGAAGAAGAGTTCTCGGGAAAGCAACTGAGCTTTAATGTGAGTAAAACTGTTCCAAATGTAAAACACGTTTGAAAATCTAAATGTGTGCCCCCCGAAACCACATCAATAGCACCTTTAATGATCTTCAGAACCAGCCTTTTCTCTTCCAGTCAGTGGGAAGATTGTTTCAAATCTGTTTGTGCCTGAAGCACTTTTGACTGTGACAGTCTTCTCATTCCTGGGCTAAACATGGCGTCCCACTGGAAGTGCCACCCAGGTTCACAGCAATACAGTATGATATGAAAGCATAAACAGAAGTCAGAACTGCATTTCTCCTCTGAGATAACAAGTGCAACTAGATTTTTAGACCACCTATTATGCCATAAAAAAATAAAAGGGAAAGGAAAATAAGACCTACTTTATGTCAGCTGCCTGGTTCGTGGGAATGAACCAGGTCAATATGGAGCCCTTTAAATGACTTCTGTAGACAGTATCTTAATCCTAGCTTTTAGCCAATTGTTAAAATTTTTCATAAGATAAAAGCAGAGATATTAACATCCATCTGAAGTGCTTTCTGCTTTTTTGTGTGTTGGCTAGTCAAAATTGAATAATGAATCATTTCACAACCTGCCTTAGTTTTTCCTTTTTGCTTTGAATACCTGAGTAAAAATAGAGCTCAGCCATACCTAATGTTTAGGCTTCCCAACATACAGATTAAGACTTTGGATTCTTGTAACCCTGTTTTTCACAGTAATGAGCTGACTGGATAAAATAACACTGGTTTTCTGTATAGATATACTCCACCCTCATTATAGAACGATTTCAAAAGCCAAGGATATTGAAAGTTATAACAGTAATGTCAGCCCTCATGATTAAATCATGAGGCACATGAGTTTTTCGTTTAAATTTGATGTTCTCATGATCTCAATATTTTTCATGCAAATCTTGTTATTTCTGCATCCTTTCACACTCCAGCTTAAATTGCTTGTCAATCGCCGTGCCTTTCTTGAGTGCAGTACTTCTGAGCTTCTCCAATACGATTTTCTACATCTATTTATATCTACTTCTTTAGTATATTTTCCTTTAAAGAAGACATTGGTATAGCATTCCAAATCACATTTAATAAAGTCTTTTGAATTGGGAACAGTGACTTTAGAGGCCAAAGGAGATGAGGCCAGAGGACTGGTTTGGCTACGGGGTGGGGGGAAGGAGGAACTATAGGTTAAGAGAGGAAGAACCCCTTTTATATTTTAACATTTGTAACATTTGTTTTTGACAGTATAACTAGAGTGTTACACTAGGGACTGATTTGAGCAAGGGCAAAACTGTAGCCTAACGGAGAGAAACACTATTAATTGGAAGATCATTATAAAGTTAGGTAACAAAAAAAGCCCTCATAAAATAACCATTGAAACCTCAAATCTTTCAAGGCATCTCAATTTTCCAGAACTTATAAGCCTTCAATTTATAGTTTTTCAGCCAAATGTTTTCTCTTTAGTGAGTACTATTTCTGATGTCTGTAACATTTCCTGGTTGCATCATCCATTTTGACCTTAGAAACAGAAGGAAAGAGAACGAGTGACAAATACACTTCCATCAGGTCAGTATGCTTTCTTTTTCTGAATTTACAAGACTTGCCTGGGATTTCTTTGGAGGGACTGATGCTAAAGCTGAAACTCCAGTACTTTGGCCACCTCACGCGAAGAGTTGACTCATTGGAAAAGACTCTGATGCTGGGAGGGATTGGGGGCAGGAGGAGAAGGGGACGACCAAGGATGAGATGGCTGGATGGCATCATGGACTTGATGGACGTGAGTCTGAATGAACTCTGGGAGATGGTGATGGACAGGGAGGCCTGGCATGCTGCGATTCATGGGGTCGCAAAGAGTCGGACACGACTGAGCGACTGAACTGAACTGAACTGCACTATAGATATCTACAATTGCACAGACAATTATGAGGTCCCCTCGTGCTCCATCTTATTTTTTCATACAGAGGAACATATTGCCACATATCTTGTAAAATCAGCTAATGTGCTTGCACGGAACTGGGATGTCAGTGGTACAACAAGACATGCAGTAATGTGCACTCATGTAGTCGAGGACACTTCTAATTGATTTGCCATACCACTGTTCTCCTTGAAATATTGCTTAAGGAAAAAAAAAAATTTGCATAATCTTACACTGTTTTAGGGATTCCTGATGTTTTCTAATGAATACACCACGCAGCTTTATATTTCAAACATGTTCTCGAATGTGTAACCTACTTATTGCTTTTTCTATGCATTTTTATATTCCAGAGGATCCTCTAGTGACAGGACACTTTCAATCATTACTTCTCTTTGGTGGAATCAATTACCTCCTGATAGATTCCCTTTTCAAGTTTAAAATTGCATTTAAAAACTCATCTCTTTTCTGAATTCTAATTGGATGTACTTTGAACTCTAGATTCTTTTAGTGAATATTTGTTTATAAATCTTTCTATGATTTAAAGGGCTTATTAACACACATAAGCTGAGTGTATAATCAACATATGATACAAAATTCCTTTGGAAATTTAGGTTTATTAAACAAAGTTTTTATTTATTCTCAAAGGAAAGACTAAAAGTAGAATACTGAAAAAGTAAAAATGGACAAGTAATAATATATTTTAAGCCTACTTTGTTCTGTCTACATAGTTTGCTTAAAGTCTTATTTGAGGACATGGAAAATATTATTGCCTATAATTGTCTACCTTTTACATACAGAATCATACATAGTGGCTCATTTATATTCTTTATATTACAAAGCAGCCCATCAACTTTTCAGTGTTTATTGTTTTGCAAGCATACTAATCTGCAATATAACCAAAAGAAGAGAAGGTAAGTAAAACATATCTTTCAATAAATATACTACTGTGTGCAAAACTTTTATTGACAGCTGTCATGTACAAAGCATTTTGTCTTATGATATTTGTTTTTTTGGGGAATATAGGAATGGAGCTAAAATTACCTGTCAGAATTTGCACAATTAATTAGCAACAGAGTTGGGATCTAAACCTAGATATAGCTTACTCCAAAGCTATTCACTCTGTTTCTCATATGGCACCATATCTCTCTAGGTAAGTGGTAAAACATCCTTGGTTGCAAATATTTTCAATTTAACCTATAAAAGAAAATTTTAGGGTTTCACTTAGAACTACATTTTTGATTTAAAAAAGAAAAACTCTTACTGTTCATTAACTTTGTTTTTCTTAGTTCCTAATATGATATACCAAACAGTAAGTGGATAGAGAGAAGACATTAATGACTAATGATAAATATAGATCTGGCAACCTCTCTTAAGATCCCACGGAAGTCACACAGGGACATGCAAATAATGCAAATCTTTATTTCCAGTCTCAGCACTCTGGGGGATTTAGCACTATTCCAATAGTGACAAAATCCAACTGCAAAAGTCGAATTATAGAAAATCTATCCTAGCTCTTCCTGACTTGTGGTGAGTGCAAGACCAATCTCTTAAGTCAATGTCACAAAATTTTAGACCTTGGTCTTTTTTAAAAAAGTGGCTGGCTAGTGTCTTTAAAAATCTGAATTTGAATGTCTTCAAATTTTCAAATGTTTGCTTCAATCACAACCCCTACACACTGCCATCTTTTCTCAAACTACTTGAATTACTTACATCAACCTTTTGGCCATGAAGATATTTGAGTTTGGAAATCTTATCCTGGTGTGTCATTACTTGGCCAACAAAGATCCGTATAGTCAAAGCTATGGTTATTCAAGTAGTCAGATGTGAGAGCTGGACTATAAAGTAAGCTGAGTGCCAAAGAATTGATGCTTTTAAATTGTGGTCTTGGAGAAGACTCTTGAGGGTCTCTTGAACTGCAAGGAGATCCAATCAGTTAATCCTAAAGGAACTCAGTCCTGAATATTCATTGGAAGGACTGATGCTGGAGCTGAAACTCCAATACTTTGGCCACCTGATGCGAGGAGCTGACTCATTAGTAAAGACCTTGATGATGGGAAAAATTGAAGGCAGGAGGAGAAGGGGATCAAAGAGATTGAGATGGTTGGATGGTATCACTGACTCGATGGACATGAATTTGAGAAAGCTCCAAGAATTGGTAATGGCCAGGGAAGCCTGGAGTGCTGCAGTCCATGGGGGTCACAAAGAATTAGACATGTTTGTGTGACTGAACTGAACTGATCTTGATGTGTGCATGTATAGATAAGCTTCTCTTCCTACTTATTCTAATTCTACCCATGGTTCTTCTGAAGTACCCAGCAAGGTTGTGATTAGATGATTCTACCTTGGGCTCGAAATTTTAGATGGCACTAAAAAATCAGCCATCAAAATAGAGTTTTAATGAAATTTAAAAAATAAAAATAAATAATCCAAAAATTATGATAAACAAAATAAAAGTGTCACCTAATCCTTACTCTGGTATCCAAATTGTTCTTAAGAGACTATTTTATTTTTATACTAATAGCCTCAAATCCAAGGCCTTACAGCAAAGCCATGTAACTCTCTTCAGAATAGGGACCTACATTCAGTACACATTTGAAAAATCCTCTGCATAGGTAATAATTTGGAAACAAAATGCATGTGTGCCAAGTTGCTTCAGTCATGTCTATATCTTTGTGACTTGATGGACTGTAGCCTGCCAGGCTTCTCTGTCCATGGGATTCTCCAGGCAAGAATACCGAAGTGGGTTTCCATGCCAGCCTCCAGGGCATCTTCCTGACCCAGGGCTCAAACCTATATCGCCTATGTTTCCTGCATTGCTGGTAGATTCTTTACCACCCAGCCACCCGGGAAACCCCAAACAAAAATAGCTAACAATTATTGAGCATTTCTGTGTTGGTCCTGTGCTAGGCACTTTATTTGAAGTATTTTTCCTAATTCCTGACAACTATGTATGATAGAGTTGTTATTTGCCAAATCAATACATGGTAGAGTAAGAAATTGAAGTTCAGTTCAGTTGTTCAGTCATATCTGACTCTTTGAGACGTTATGGACTGAAGCACACCAGGCTTCACTGTCCATCACCAACTTCCAGAGCTTACTCATACTCGTGTCCACCAAGTTGGTGATGCCATCCAACCATCTCATCCACTGTCGTCCCCTTCTCCTCCCACCTTCAATCTTTCCCAACATCAGGGTCTTTCCCAATAAATCAGTTCTTCACATCAGGTGACCAAAGTATTGCAGTTTCAGCCTCAGCATCAGTCCTCCAATGCATATTCAGGACTGATTTCCTTTAAGATTGACTGGTTGGATCTCCGTGTGGTCCAAGAGACTCTCAAGAGTCTTCTCCAACACCATAGTTCAAAAGCATCAGTTCTTCAGTGCTCAGCTTTCTTTCAGAGAAGGCAATGGCACCCCACTCCAGTACTCTTGCCTGGAAAATCCCATGGATGGAGGAGCCNCATCTAGATGTGTATAAGAGACAGGTTACTTCACTGACCCATGCCAAACAGCTCTGCCTCTATGCCATGCTGTAATGTTAACTTTCCCTGGAGCCACAGCCATCCATGGAGAAGGAAAGGTGAAAATGGAGGTAACAAATACTGTATTGACCGCACAGTGGTCTCAGAGAGATTTAAATGCGAAGCAATCATGTCTACTCTTGAATTTGCAAGGATAAAATATCCTTGATCTTCAGAAATGGAGAATCGTGAAATAAAGTTATCACAGAGGAAAAATAGAAAGATGTTATTGTATATTTGTGTTATAGTTGTAAATTTATAGTACCTATAGGAAAATAATTTGGGTCTTCCCAGATGACGCTAGTAGTAAAGAACCCACATGCCAATTCAGGAGATATAAGAGACGCAAGTTCAATCCCTGGGTTTGAAGATCCCCTAGAGGAGGACATGGCAACCCACTCCAGTATTCTTGTCTGGAGCATCCCATGGACAGAGGAGTCTGGTGGGCTCCGATCCATGGGGTCACACAGAGTCAGACATGACTGAAGCAACTTAGCCTGCACACATGTATAAGAAAATAATTTAACAATGTTATGGTATTATAATCTTCAGTTATCGAGAAAATTAACCTATGTGGAACTGTGCTCTCTCACCACAATAGAGAGTTCAGTTCAGTTCAGTTCATTTCAGTTGCTCAGTCGTGTCCGACTCTTTGCGATCCCATGAATTGCAGCACGCCAGGCCTCCCTGTCCATCACCAACTCCCGGAGTTCACTCAGACTCATGTCCATCGAGTCAGTGATGCCATCCAGCCATCTCATCCTCTGTCATCCCCTTCTGCTCCTGCCCCCAATCCCTCCCAGCAGCAGAGTCTTTTCCAATGAGTTAGAGCATCCATTTGTGCACAAAATATCAAATTTTTTAATATACCTAACAGAACCAGAAGTATAAAACTTAATATTCTAAAGATTTTAATATAATAATCTTGTGTATTTTATGCCTGCTATATCTTGGGACTTATAGATATCAGTTTCTACCAAAACCCAGCAAATAAAAAAAGTAGGATATTTTTGTGATTGGACATCAGCACTGATCAACATTTTCCTCCAGTATTTTTCAGGTTATCAACTAGGTTTGATAATTTCTCTCATAAGTTCAGATTCATTTTCTATATTAAAAATTCTGTTGGACATGTTTAAGGAGTTTGATATATTTTCTGTTCTAAAACTAGCCCATATTTAAATTGGTAGTAACAGTGGAAATTGATACAGGAAAAATGGAGGAATTAAGAGTAAAGACAGTGTCTGGTAGAAAAAAGCCACTCTTTTGGTTATTTTTTCAAACTTGAAAGAATTATAAATGCTACAACAGCAGACTAGGAGACTCAGCTGCTTTGTTAAGAACTTATTTTAGCTACATGCTCAAGGTGAGGAAGTGTTTCATTTGTATAATGTGTGCTTCTGGGATTCATGATCTCTACTAGAGAAAGAGCAAACATCCTGATGAATCACCATAAGAAATGTAAAAACTTTAAGGAACCTCCAAAATAGAAATTCAATGAAAGTTCTCTGCCTTGGCAAAGAGATTTCAGATAGTAAGACCGAATTTTTATCTACAGGGCTATTTTTTTTCCTCCAATATATGGAAGGAAAGTTAAGCCTATTGTGATATGCTATGAAGACTACAAATATTAGAAATCAGTAAAAACTTTCTCTTTTCTGAAATCAAGGTAAGCTACTCTGGCAAACTTTAGCTACCTTAAAGATCCTCCTATTGTTAATAGCTTCAGTCATGTCCCACCCTTTGTGACCCCATGGACTGTAGCTTTCCAGGCTTCTCTGTCCATGGGATTCTCTAGGCAAGAATACTGGAGTGGGTACACATTCTCTTCTCCAGGGGAATCTTCCTGACCCAGGGATAAAACCCAGGTCTCCCACATTGCAGGCAGATTCCTTACTGTCTGAGTCACCAGGGAAGCCCAAAGATCCTCCTGACTCACATATTTCTTTTAATTATTGATAATTTAAAAAGTTAACTTATATAATTTCTTACTTTGAACTAACCAACATATTATTTTGATTCAGAGTAATAAAAGAACAGCATCCCTTTTCTACTATATATTTGGAAACATCACCTGTTATTTGATAGAATAATTATTGTTATTTTGCTTTTTAGAGTAAAAGCAAATGGCAGGTAGAATGCAAGTAGGGATTGCTGGGAAGAAGGCCAGAGGAAATTAGAGTTAGAAATGTAAAATGTGTGCAAGAGTTTGTCTAAGGAAAAGCAAAGCCACTTTGTTTGGAAAAGGTTGAAATCTCATTATTTTGCAAGAGGTACATTAACGACTGCAGAGGCTTCAGGAATTCCAGGTAATCAAGAGTCTTAGAAGCTCAGTGAGCCAGCATGCTTCTTCCCATGAACGCTGCTTCTATAAAGCAGATTTTTCATTTTCACACTAATAGCATGGTTGAGAAGCTCTTGATAGAGTAGCTTCTGGGGGAATGGAATTTGTCTGAAGAAGAAATAAGCCTGGAGAAGCCAGAGTAGCCATAACTAAAGGCTGAAATTTACTTCCCTACCGGACCCTCTGTTTTCGGTAGGTCGGTGGGGAAAGCTGTTTTTGAAATCGTGGTATGTTTCTGACAGTTTAGAACTCCTGAAATTATTGGGGATCTGAAAGACAAGGATCTTTAAAAGTCTCTGGTGAGAAGATTTTATTTCTTTAATTAAATAAAATGTTTAAAGAGACAGAAAAAAGATGCCTGGTGTCTCCCCAGGTTTCTCTAAGCAGCTGTATTTGTGATAAATCTGTAGCGCCTTTCCTCTCTGTCTTCTATTACTCTGTTAGTCACTGACTGTAGCCTGAGGTAAAGTGATTGCTGTTCCCTGTCTCTTCATTTCCACCTCTTAACTGTGCTCCTTGATCACTGCTCTCCTACCTTCGCACATTTTCTCCCTGATGTCCTCATTTCTTCATCGCACCATTTCAAGTGTAGATTTCCCTGGTGGAGAGATACAGCATGGTCTGAAAACAAAACAGAACAGAATTCTATGTTGATGTAGATAGCCCAGACAATGCAGTGAGATTTTTTTTTAAAAGGAAAAATGAGAACCCAAAAGGAAAAGAAAAGGAAAGAAATAAATAGGAAATAAAGCAAAGGGGACCTAAAATCAAGGTGCAAGTTGATTTTCCTCAGACTTTCAACTCATTAGAGCCCTGAACAATTTATTCCATAAATATGTGAAGAATTGACTCATTGGAAAAGACTCTGATCCTGGGCGGGACTGGGGGCAGGAGGAGAAGGGGACGGCCGAGGATGAGATGGCTGGATGGCATCACCAACTCGATGGACGTGAGTCTGAGTGAACTCCGGGAGTTGGTGATGGACAGGGAGGCCTGGCGTGCTATGACTCATGGGGTCGCAAAGAGTCGGACACGACTGAGCGACTGAACTGAACCTGTCTCTTATACACATCTAGATGTGTATAAGAGACAGGTTGTGATTAGATGATTCTACCTTGGGCTCGAAATTTTAGATGGCACTAAAAAATCAGCCATCAAAATAGAGTTTTAATGAAATTTAAAAAATAAAAATAAATAATCCAAAAATTATGATAAACAAAATAAAAGTGTCACCTAATCCTTACTCTGGTATCCAAATTGTTCTTAAGAGACTATTTTATTTTTATACTAATAGCCTCAAATCCAAGGCCTTACAGCAAAGCCATGTAACTCTCTTCAGAATAGGGACCTACATTCAGTACACATTTGAAAAATCCTCTGCATAGGTAATAATTTGGAAACAAAATGCATGTGTGCCAAGTTGCTTCAGTCATGTCTATATCTTTGTGACTTGATGGACTGTAGCCTGCCAGGCTTCTCTGTCCATGGGATTCTCCAGGCAAGAATACCGAAGTGGGTTTCCATGCCAGCCTCCAGGGCATCTTCCTGACCCAGGGCTCAAACCTATATCGCCTATGTTTCCTGCATTGCTGGTAGATTCTTTACCACCCAGCCACCCGGGAAACCCCAAACAAAAATAGCTAACAATTATTGAGCATTTCTGTGTTGGTCCTGTGCTAGGCACTTTATTTGAAGTATTTTTCCTAATTCCTGACAACTATGTATGATAGAGTTGTTATTTGCCAAATCAATACATGGTAGAGTAAGAAATTGAAGTTCAGTTCAGTTGTTCAGTCATATCTGACTCTTTGAGACGTTATGGACTGAAGCACACCAGGCTTCACTGTCCATCACCAACTTCCAGAGCTTACTCATACTCGTGTCCACCAAGTTGGTGATGCCATCCAACCATCTCATCCACTGTCGTCCCCTTCTCCTCCCACCTTCAATCTTTCCCAACATCAGGGTCTTTCCCAATAAATCAGTTCTTCACATCAGGTGACCAAAGTATTGCAGTTTCAGCCTCAGCATCAGTCCTCCAATGCATATTCAGGACTGATTTCCTTTAAGATTGACTGGTTGGATCTCCGTGTGGTCCAAGAGACTCTCAAGAGTCTTCTCCAACACCATAGTTCAAAAGCATCAGTTCTTCAGTGCTCAGCTTTCTTTCAGAGAAGGCAATGGCACCCCACTCCAGTACTCTTGCCTGGAAAATCCCATGGATGGAGGAGCCTGGTAGGCTGCAGTCTATGGGGTAGCTAAGAGTCGGACATGACTGAGTGACTTCACTTTCACTTTTCACTTTCATGCATTGGAGAAGGAAGTGGCAACCTACTCCAGTGTTCTTGCCTGGAGGATCTCAGGGACAGGGAAGCCTGGTGGGCTGCCTATGGAGTTGCACAGAGTCAGACACGACTGAAGTGACTTAGCAGCAGCAGCTTTCTTTAGAGTCCAACTCTCACATCCATACATGACTACTGGAAAAACCATAGCTTTCACTAGACAGACCTTTGTTGGCAAAGTAATGTGTCTGCTTTTTAATATGCTGTGTAGGTTGGTCATAGCTTTTCTTCCAAGGAGTAAGCATCTTTTAATTTCATGGCTGCAGACACCATCTGCAGTGATTTGGGAGCCCCCAAAAATAAAGTCTCTCAATGTTTCCACTATTTCCCCATCTATTTGCCATGACATAATGGGACCAAATGTCATGATCTTAGTTTTCTGAATGTTGAGTTTTAAGCCAATTTTGCACTCTCCTCTTCCACTTTCATCAAGAGGCTTTTTAGTTCTTTGCTTTCTGCCATAAGGGTGGTGTCATTTGCTTATCAGAGGTTATTGATATTTCTCCAGGCAATCTTGATTCCAGCTTGTGTTTCATCCAGTCCAACATTTTTCATGATACATTCTGCATACAAGCAAGGTGACAATATACAGCCTTGACATACTCCTTTCCCTATTTGGAACCCATCTGTTGTTTCATGTCCAGTTCTAACTGTTGCGTTTTGACTTGCATACAGATTTTTCAAAAAGCAGGTCAGGTGGTCGGGTTTTCCCATCTCTTGAAGAATTTTCCACAGTTTGTGATGACCCACACAGTCAAAGGCTTTGGCATAGTCAATAAAGCAGAAGTAGATGTTTTTCTGGAACTCTCTTGCTTTTTTAATGATCCAAGGGATGTTGGCAATTTGATCTCTGTTTCATCTGCCTTTTTAAAATCTGGCTTGTACATCTGGAGGTTCATAGTTCACATACTGTTGAAGCCTGGATTGGACAATTTTGAGCATACTCTGCTAGTGTGTGAGATGAGTGCAATTGTGTGGTAGTTTGAACATTCTTTGGCATTGCCTTT
>SJYX01017264.1:320384-341310 GCA_006410675.1 Oreotragus oreotragus | reverse complement strand
ATGGTGAAGGACAGGGAAGCCTGGTGTGCTGCAGTCCATGGGATGGCAAAGAGTCAGACATGACCGAGCGACTGAAAAATACCAAAAGACTTGTTCCAGGATCTTGGAGATCAAGCCATCCTACAGTAGTCACATACCCCATCCTCAGGTACCACTTTAAATTCCTTTATTCTTGACACCTGTCTTTTCTTGTAAACTTATTCCCATATTTTCTGTGCTTTCTCTCCCTACTCCATTTTTCTCACTGTTCCCTTCTAATTCTTCCCTTTGTCCTCTGGAATGACCCTTTCACGGTCAACAAACTTTCCTACATACTCAACTCTCCCACAGTGTGCTAACTCCATTCAGTTTAGTTTCTCTCATCACTGATGAAAATTTTATTGGAGGTAATGATGATAGATGGTTGTTGTCAAATTATAACCTGGTGTTAAGAACCCTTTCTTGAGATTTGTGATATCCATTGACATATATCTGCACAATCTTGTTATCTTTCCTTAATACCATTATTTACCATTCTGATAAAATCTATAGCCATTGAAGGCTGCGGTGGGCTGACCCAAGTGTGGCTCTGTCTTCATCTCGTTAACTCAAGATCCTGCAACTCTTTACAGAAGTCACCCACATGCACAGTCAAATATTAGCTACTGCTGACTTTTCTCAAAAGTTCTGCCTCCAAATTTCAAGTTTTAATAATCAATTTTCTTAATACCTTTTTTGGGGGCTTCAACTATACTCTTGTAACAGTATCAATGATGTTGCTTTTGTTTGATCTTTTATAATCATTTGGAAAAACGAGCAATGTCAGTGCTCGAATCCTGAATATTTCTAACATTCTATCTTTCTATCTTCTCTGCAATTCTCAATACAGTTGAGAGAAAGTGACTTAATTGTGTCATTTTTTTGTCACTGCAAATTTATAGTCCTCCCAAACTTCTTGGAAATCTCTACATATGACAGAGTTGGCTTCCTCTGCTATTCCTCAGGGCTTAATTATACCTCTATATAAACTAGAGATTCTCTATGGCCTTCTAAAATGTTCCTCAAAATGTTACAGATGCTCACAGAGAATTTTGATATAACTTGCCACCTCTATTACATAAACAAGGTGATCAGTAAACTTACCTAGAATGATTCTGGCTATGTCTTTTCTTACTCATAGATAACTATTTTTAGACATTTTTTCAAATGCTTTATAAGAATTTCAACACTTAGTCATCATGAGAATCTATCAAGATATATATCATCACCATTTTCAGATGAGGGAAAGGGACGAGAGACCATCACTCAGGTCACATAGAATATGCGAATCAGCTTTCAGAGTTGAACTCTTCCAACATTAAACTGATGCTTTGGTCCACCATGCCTCTTGTCTCAGCAGTCTCAAGCACACTGTCAGGTATATTTTCGTACTGGTCATTCCAATGTAAATGTAGAGCTGGCTGCATTTCTCTGCAGCAGAGAAAAAGAGAGCATTTGCAGGCCTGGGGGAAATCATTCTGACATTTTCAAGTTTTAGCAAAGTTTCAGACTCCACATGTTTCAAAGCATTTGGAAAGCTGTCCTCTGCATTTGTTTGAGAGCTGCACGATGACATCGAAAGAGCAGAGGCTCAAAGTCTGCAGTAACCCTGAGGAGGCGCAGATCTCCAAGATTCTGACAGGAGACTAACTTTCTGAGCTGAGCAAAAATTAAGAACTGTGGAGTATTCACTTTCTCGTCCCTCTTGTCCCTTCTGTTTTCAATGCCCTGATGATTGGATTCAGATTATGTAAACCTCATCAGGTTAAAGGAATCGGTCCATGGCCAATTACTAACTTGATGATAACATGGCTTGTTGACAGCAGGATCACCAGATACACCAGATGTCACAGGTTGCTGCAGACTTTCTTTAAAATGAATTCTCTTATTTAATGAACTATTTCTGAGGAGACAGGTGGAAATTTCACCATATTACTGAGAAAAGTTTATGTATTGTGAAAGAACCCTTTCTAAAAAAACTAAATTATATTTTAAAATGTGAAATGTGTGCCCTGCACACAGACACTGAGTTTTCTTTGGGCCAACCTTCAAAAACTTAACCATATTCTTGCTTGCAGAATGTGTGTGTGTGTGTTTTTTTTCTTTCAGGTAATACAAGCTTAACTAGAACAACAGCAACAAACCAATGGGTCCAGAGAATCAAAATCCAGTTTTAGAGGCAAAGGCTTTCTGTTCTTTTTCTCCCCATAGCATAATTTTTAGCACCTTTTTGTTTTTTACATTTGAGGAATATATTAGTTCAATACATACCTGCTTAATTTTTTCCATATAGATCTACCACTTTCAAAGTTTGCATAGGCATAATCTCATTTCTTACACAAGAAGCATAAGTTGATTTGCATTTTGGATTCTCATGTGAGACTACAGTTACTTTTTTAAAATTAACTTATCCTTTACTATATTGAGTGGTTTAAACATGTTAGTTACTATCTTTTCATCTTTGTAAATTCTGATCTTCTAGATGATTTGCAAAGTTTAAAAAGAATTTAACATTTTATACATTGTCATGTTAAGGCATGCAGCAGAAAGGCGTTCTTGCTATAACATTTTAAAACAGTTCTCTGAATTGATGCTGGAAGGCTTTGGTCTTTTGTGAATCTGATTCTTAATCTTTGGAGTGCACCAGAAATGCACTAAAAATTTAGGTGCCTCTTGAGACGGCAAGAGATGGAGACTTGAGCATTTCTATGTTAAACAGCCTTCACAGGGGACTCTGTAGCATATGAAGTCTGAGATACAGTGCACTGTCAGAGTTTTTTCAAATGCTCTCTCAACAGCTTTGAGTTGATTATGTGTCACTTTCATTATGTTTTTAGCAAATGAATGAGAACAATGAATTCTATGCTAGCTCTTGGAAAACTTTTGCCCAAGAATAAAACTTTTAATGTGAGCCTATCTAGTCCATTGGGATGGGTAGTCATCTGATGGTGACACACAGAGAATGACTGACAAAATTAACAGGGAAAGTTTTTATTAAAATTAATACCCTACTGCCTAAATTGATGACAACATGTAATTTTCTTCTTTGTAGCCCTCACTATAATTTGCTTGATTTAGTTCACTGAGAAAAGTTATATTTTTCTATGATCACTGTAGCAACATCAAAAGAAGGTACTTTCATATGGTAAGCATTTTATAATGCCAACCAAAAGGAACATCCTTAATAGGAAGAAACCAAAAGGTTAATTTCAATTATGATCATCCTATGCTTGTGATGACTTGAGTGATCCTGCTCAGATCATATAGAATATACAAAACACACTCCTCCTACACATGCCAACCGTGAGAGAGATACCCTGCTCTTTAAATGTTCCAGTCCTTAAAATAGATATTTCTAAAGATCAGCCTTGGAACTCAGAATTCACAGTCCCAACTTCCTTATAAAAAAAAATTACTAAGATAACTCTCACTGTATTTATTTTTTTTCCTGAGTCCTTGGTACACCTCCTTGGCATTGGTCTAATGCCAAGAATATATTTCTCTATTCCTAAACTCTGGATTTCCTCAAGGATAAAGGCAATGCATCCTATAGAGATAAAGTTGATTTCTGAGGCCATACGATTCTCAAGGAGAGAAATACATCCTTTACCTCTAAATCTAATCATACCATTTTCCACCTTAAAATCCATGTGCTATCTCCTTAGCATAAAGTTAAAGCACCACAATATGGTTTAAGCCTTATCTACAAACTTGTTTCTTCCTCTTTTTCAGTCTTATCTCCTATGATTTTTGTTTTCCCCATGAAAAGTCAGGGCCACAGTAACCTGTCATAGCTTCATGAACATTCCATTTTGCTTCTTTTCTCACTGCTTATGCTCTCTCTGTAGTATATGTCCTCAGGTTCTGCAGTCTAACTTCCTTCTGAAACTTTTAATTTTACAGCTCAGAAAAGGCATATAATAAGAATCATCCTTGGGTTTCAGGCTAGGTTACATGATATGCCCTACAGTTCCATAATACTTAGTGTACATTCTGCCAGAATGGATTTCACTTTTTAAAAAATTTTATTCCTTTCTCATCACACTGACCTACTGATGGATAGGAAATATGTCTAATTCATCTTGAAAATGTCTAGAAATAGTCTCACAGTTGACCTTCAATAAATGCTGAATAAGGGAAAGAATGGATATTTCTAACTACTAAATAGGAGATACAATAAGCCTACGGGTTTATTCAGAATGCAGATACATAGGCCCATATTTTATCTATTAAAACTGAACATCAGGGTGTGGGGCCTGTAATATGACTTTTATTAGCTGTCCAGGTGATTTAGATATACATTATATTTTGAGAAGAGTAAGTCAAGAAATTTCTCAGCCTTTCTCTGAGGAAGCTATTGTTTACTCAAGTATCAATCTGCATAACTAAATGATAAATGTAATCCAAATTATTATGGGGTGCATGAATCACCAACACAACACTTATTTTTAAAATCCTTTAATGTTTTAAAGATTTATCCCATGGAGCTGTTTATTTCTTCAACCAGGGCAGAAGTGTGAAAGATTTCTTCACAGTTCTTCTAATTATACAATCACACCATCAACGATGTAAAATGTATCAATACTGCAATGCTGTTTCAGTACACAGCTTTTGGAAGAAATGCACTATGAAGCTAGGCTACACTGTCAATTTAAAACAAAACTGAGTCTAGAGTGAAATGAAACAGAGCATCCCAGAATCAAACACAGAAATGTATTCTATTTTTTCCCTCCTGTCATCCCCAGAAAAGGAGATACAAGAGCTTATAAGGGATCACTCAGTATCATTTTTAATATTTAAGTTTCCTCTTTTAATGAGATGTTATCACACAACATTCTCCTTATTTCCATTAAAACCTATTTTAAAAATAAAACCTTGGCATTCTACATTTTTCATTCCATTTTTAGAAAATGAGTGTAAATAGAAATTGGGTTAGAATGTTTCCTTAGTCTTACATGATCTTTCATTTTTACAGCCCAACCTACATTTCCCTATGATCAATCAAGAACTGTGGAGGAATAATGCAAGAGTCTGTCAAGGTCAAAATATAAATTCTTCAAAAGAATTCAGGATAGATAGAACTTTGCTGAGAAGTAACAGTGGAAACAGTGTCAGACTTTATTTTGGGGTCTCCAAAATCACTGCAGATGGTGACTGCAGCCATGAAATTAAAAGACGCTTATTCCTTGGAAGGAAAGTTATGACCGACCTAGATAGCATATTCAAAAGCAAAGACATTACTTTGCCAACAAAGGTCCATCTAGTCATGGCTATGGTTTTTCCAGTGGTCATGTATGGATGTGAGAGTTGGACTGTGAAAAAGGCAGAGTGCTGAAGAAAACCAGTCCATTCTGAAGGAGATCAGCCCTGGGACTTCTTTGGAAGGAATGATGCTAAAGCTGAAACTCCAGTACTTCAGCCACCTCATGCGAAGAGTTAACTCATTGGAAAAGACTCTGATGCTGGGAGGGATTGGGGGCAGGAGGAGAAGGGGACGACCGAGGATGAGATGGCTGGATGGCATCACGGACTCGATGGACGTGAGTCTGAGTGAACTCCGGGAGTTGGTGATGGACAGGGAGGCCTGGCATGCTGTGATTCATGGGGTCACAAAGAGTCGGACACGACTGAGAGACTGAACTGAACTGAACTGATGATATTCCTAAGATAATTAACACTGCTGTTTCAATGGACTATTGGTTTGAGGTTTATTTGGAAAGGAAACTGTCTTGGTGCAATCATGCAAAATGTTATTTGAACAAGGGATAAATCATTTTGCTAAAAGAGTAGGGAGGTAACAAACATGGAAAAATGGTATCTATGTTGGAATCTGTATTTCTTTTAAGTGATGTCTATGTATCAGACAATGTCAGTGATTTAGACCAGTACTTGATTTAACAGCTATACCATTCTGGTATGTATTATTATCACAAAAATTTACAGATGGTGAAGCTAGGCATCGCAAAATCAGTACTTGGCACAGAAAGACTCCATAAGAATCCAAGTGAATCTAACTCTGAAGCACACCCTTTTCCCCCTACACTATAGTTTACAGATCATGGATTTGCAGTCACTTTGACCTTCATGGTGTCTACCTTCTTGTCTCCAAGGATCACCGATCTCTCCAACTGACTTGTTAATTATGCCTTCCATTCTCTTTCTTTCCCATTTCAGTATTTGGCAATTCTGTTGACCTGTAACACTCAAAAACAGCAATAATATTAAATACATTATATTTCCCTTTGATTTGCAAATCACTTCAACTAGAAAAACTTAAAAATGGTAATTAATAGCAGTGGGAGTCCTGAAATATATTTGCTTTTGTAAAAATGTTAAAAGATCATTTAATACCTCCAGAACACCTTATTATTAAATGTTTGGCGCGATCTTGTGTTGGCCTAACAGACATAACTTATACACAGCTTAAGGGTAAGGAAATCTCATTTTATCTTTTCTTTCATTATTTACCTTATCAATATAATCATATAATTTAATACCAATGTCATAATCCAACAGTATAAAAACATAGGAAAAAAGATTCTTTCTTCATTCTGCCTCTGTACCTCCCTTTTTTTTCTTTCCTTTTTCTTTCTTTCCTTTTTGCTCTTTCTCAAAGAGTGAATGAATGTCCTCTGTGTTCTATACCCCATTTTAAGCAAGGACCTACTGTTGTTGTTCAGTAGCTAAGTCATGTCTAACTCTTTGTGATCCCATGGACTGTATCCTGCCAGGTTCCTCTGTCCTGCAATATCTCCCTGAGTCTCCTCAAATTCATCTCTATTGAGTTGGTGATGCATCACATCCTCAGGAAAGTCCTGTGGTGCAGCAGTATAGAATCTGCCTGCAGTGAAGGCAACATGGGTTCAATCCCTGGGTGGAGAAGATTTCCTGGAGAATGAGATGGGAACCCACTCCAGTATACTTGCCTAGGAAATGCCATGGACAGTGGAGCCTGGAAGGCTATGGTCCATGGAGTCACAAAAGAATCAGATATGACTTAGTGACTACACACGCACACACACATATAGATAACAAGAGTCTACTCTATAGCACAGGAAATTACACTCAACATTTTGAAATAATATATGAGAAAAAAAATTCTGAAAAAAAAAAACCCAAAACTGATTCATTGTGCTGTCCCACCAGAAACTAACACAACATTGTAAGTTCATCAATAAAAATAAATATGTAAATAAACTTTTTTGAGTTTTATGCTTGAGGAAAAACTTCATATTGAGCAGTAGAGAAAGTCTGACTTTACAGTAAACTGGGCTACAGTGCATGGGATCTCAAAGACTTGGACATGACTGAGTGGAGAAGGCAACGGCACCCCACTCTAGTACTCCTGCCTGGAAAATCCCATGGATAGAGGAGCCTGGTGGGCTGCAGTCCATGGGGTCGCTAAGGGTCAGACACGACTGGGCAACTTCCCTTTCACTTTTCACTTTCATGCACTGGAGAAAGGAATGGCAACCCACTCCAGTGTCCTTGCCTGGAGAATCCCAGGGACGAGGACTGCCTGGAAAATCCCATGGATAGAGGAGCCTGGTGGGCTGCAGTCCATGGGGTCGCTAAGGGTCAGACACGACTGGGCAACTTCCCTTTCACTTTTCACTTTCATGCACTGGAGAAAGGAATGGCAACCCACTCCAGTGTCCTTGCCTGGAGAATCCCAGGGACGAGGGAGAGTCGGACACGACTGAAGCGACTTAGCAGCAGCAGAGTGACTAAACTACAACAAGTAAGAACCTGGAGCAGTGAACAAAGGAAAGACCCAGACTTTAAGCAACTTTCATTCTAGTGGAATTTTACTCATATAAAATTCAAAATAAATTTCTGTTTATATTTTTATTTTTAAATTTTACATATTTTTTTAAACTTTATTTATTATTTTTTTTTACTTTATTTTACTTTACAGTACTGTATTGGTTTTGGCATACATTGACATGAATCCACCACGGGTGTACATGAATTCCCAAACATGAACCCTCCCCTTCCACCTCCCATCCCACATCAACCCTCCGGATTATCCCCATACACCAGCCCCAAATATCCTGCATCCTGCATCGAACATAGACTGACGATTCGTTTCTTACATGATAGTATACATATTTCAATGCTATTCTCCCAAATCATCCAACCCTCTCCCTCTCCCTCAGAGTCCAAAAGTCCACTCTACACATCTGTGTCTCTTTTGCTGTCTTGCATACAGAGTCCTCATTACCATCTTTCTAAATTCCATATATATGTGTTAGTATACTGTATTGGTGTTTTTCTTTCTGGCTTACTTCACTCTGTATAATCGGTTCCAGTTTCATCCATCTTATTAGAACTGATTCAAATGTATTCTTTTTTTTTTTTTTGTATTTATTTATTTTTTTACACGAACTCCCAAACATGAACCCCCCTCCCACCTCCCACCCCACATCTTCCCTCCAGATCATCCCCATACACCAGCCCCAAGCATCCTGCATCCTGCATTGAACATAGACTGGCAATTCATTTCTTACATGATAGTATACATATTTCAATGCTATTCTCCCAAATCATCCCTCCCTCTCCCTCTCCCTCTCCTTCTCCCTCAGAGTCCATAAGTCCGCTCTACACATCTGTATCTCTTTTGCTGTCTTGCATACAGGGTCCTCATTACCATCTTTCTAAATTCCATATATATGTGTTAGTATACTGTATTGGTGTTTTTCTTTCTGGCTTACTTCACTCTGTATAATTGGTTCCAGTTTCATCCATCTTATTAGAACTGATTCAAATGTATTCTTTTTAATGGCTGAGTAATACTCCATTGTGTATATATACCACAGCTTTCTTATCCATTCATCCGCTGATGGACATCTAGGTTGTTTCCATGTCCTGGCTATTATAAACAGTGCTGTGATGAACATTGGGGTACATGTGTCTCTTTCTATTCTGGTTTCCTTGGTGTGTATGCCCAGCAGTAGGATTGCTGGGTCATAAGGCAGTTCTATTTGCATTTTTTAAGAAATCTCCACACTGTTCTCCATAGTGGCTGTACTAGTTTGCATTCCCACCAACAGTGTAAGAGGGTTCCCTTTTCTCCACACCCTCTCCAGCATTTATTGCTTGCAGACATTTGGATCGCAGCCATTCTGACTGGTGTGAAGTGGTACCTCATTGCGGTCTTGATTTTCAAGCAGTACTTTTTAAGAGGAGATAGAAGAATGTGGGAGAGGGCTTAGTTCATATTTCACAATGAAGATAAAGTGATAAACATTAAATGACTGCATTTGTGTTTAAGTATAGACACTATTGTTGTGTGATAGGAAGTAGAAGGAAAGGCAAACCCAAGAAAAGAGATATGAAGAAAAGAAAGCAAATTATGAAAGATAATGATATTTAAAAATACTTTTAAAAATGAAAAAAGAAGACAGGAAAGAGGAGATGAATGAGTGAGGCAGAAGTGGTGTGAACAAAAAGAATGAAGACATTTCATAGTTTGGTGCCTGGTTTGGATCTTTACCAACAGACAGTTCTCATCTTGCATCTGCAGTCCTAATTTTCTTATTAGATTATCTGCTGTAGAGTCAACTCTTCCTTTCGCAAGAAAAGAAGCAACAATGACTTTTTCAAGGATAGTCCTCACTAGGTTTCCACACTGCTCTCAAATTATAAACATAACCTGCAATTCACGTGAGACAAATGTGTATTTATTTTAAAGTTCCAACAGAGAAAACCTATAAAAAGAAAAATATGTATTTCTCAACAAAGACAGGGATCACTTTTAACTGCTTATAGAATTGGTGACAGAAGACAGGTATGTCTGTATGTCTGCTGTGCTCAGTATTCAGAAGAAATAAGCAGGATATAATGAAGCCTTCTAGATAATAGTTTAGTATTTCCAACATCTCTTTCAGTTTACCCTTAAATTATTGTGGCAGTCAATAATAAGAACTCAAATAGAAGTTAACCCTTTAAAGTACCCATTATTATTCTTTTCAACTTTAAACGGAAAATTTTAAAGAGATAATTTTAAATTTACATGAAGTTATAAGAAATAATAAAAAAGATTCATGTACCATTTACCCAGTCTCTCCTGTTAGTAACATTTTGCAAAGACTATATTACAATATTACAACCGGACATTGGCATTGATGCAATCCGTTCATCTTATTTAGGTTTCAACAGTTCTACTTGTACTCATCTGTATGTGTGTCTGTGTGTGTGTATGTGCAGATGGTGATTGCAACCATGAAATTAAAAGATGCTTGTTCCTTGGAAGGAAAGTTATGACCAACCTAGATAATATTTTAAAAAGCAAAGACATTACTTTGCCAACAAAGGTCTGTCTAGTCAAGGCTATGGTTTTTCCAGTGGTCATATATGGATGTGAGAGNGCCTGATGTCCTCTGCCAGCATTCAGAAGTTGTTTTGTGGAATTTACTCAGTGTTTAAATGTTCTTTTAGTGAATTTGTGTGGGAGAAAGTGGTCTCCACGTCCTATTCCTCTGCCATCTTAGGGCCACCTGCCATAGTTTCACTTTTAAACCCATCAAAGAATTTAGGATGAATACAAGCCTAAATATCCCAGGGAAGGAGACCCTCCCAGGAGAGGAGAGGAGCCACAGCTGCTTCCTTGTACATATGGTGAGAAGAGAATGACCCTGTGATAGGATCGTGTGAGAAGAAACCAGGAGAAAATTTAAAAATTATAATGGCTGCATATGTCCTCACATGACTCCTTAGTCTTTTAAGGGATCTCAATTTGTGTCTATTCTCCAATTGTGTCACACAAGGCCTTTGCTGAGTTCATGACTGCAGTAGATTAAATGCCCTGGGAAGGCAGAACAGCTGTTGGAGTACTTCTTAGAGCCACAGGAAATTCACCAGGTACACAGCAGGTTTGGAACACGCGAGAGAACTGGAAAAATGTTATTACAGCTACACAAGATCACTGAGTACATGGAAGCAGTGAACCGAAAATGGATTCAGGGTAACACTGCTGAGAAAGTCCTTCAAGATGTACAGAATTTTCACTGAGTTGCTGAAGACTGGAAACCATGGAGAAGTGCTGTGAAAAATTCCCTGAAAGTACACAAGTGTTTCATCAAATGCAGACAGGTGCTTTTTGCTGGGAGAAGGGCAGGATAGCTGACAGAAGTCTCTAAAGCGATCAACAGATATTTGAAAGTGAAAGTGTTAGTTGCTGTCTTGTTGGACTCTTTGTGACCCCATGGACTGTTGCCTGCTAGGCTCCTCTGGCCATGGTAATCTCCAGGCAAGAATGCTGGAGTGGGTAGCCAGAAAATCTCCAGGGGATCTTCCCCACCTAGGAATCGAACCCTGGTCTTCTGCATTGCAGACAGATTCTTTACCATCTGAGTCATCAGGGAAGACTTTTACTTAGTTGAAATCAGAACCCATGATAGGCTAGGAGCAGTGCAGCAAGGTGGAGAAAGGTATCTCAAAGATGAAAAATGAGGGGCAGGGCTGGAAAGGAAAGAGCAGGCCCCAGTCACCTAAAGAGTCAAAATCTAGACTGTAAAGCAGAGAGGGATCTCCTACAATCCAGAAATTTAGCTCCTGAACTGGAATTCAAAGAGAGATTTCTGGAAATTTGGCCAGTGTTCAGATAGCAAGCCAAGCTGAAGGAAATATTCTGATCTCAAATCAAAATATTGAGAAGCCAGTGGTGAAGTTTATCTAATGAAATCTTCATCAAAGCTCAAAACCAGCTGAAACATATGCTGTATTGATTGTTTCTTCAGCCTTGAAGCAGCTTGCTGCTGCTGCTGCTAAGTCACTTCAGNAGTGTTCAGATAGCAAGCCAAGCTGAAGGAAATATTCTGATCTCAAATCAAAATATTGAGAAGCCAGTGGTGAAGTTTATCTAATGAAATCTTCATCAAAGCTCAAAACCAGCTGAAACATATGCTGTATTGATTGTTTCTTCAGCCTTGAAGCAGCTTGCTGCTGCTGCTGCTAAGTCACTTCAGTTGTGTCTGACTCTGTGTGACTCCACTGATGGCAGCCCACCAGGCTCCCCCGTGTCTGGGATTCTCCAGACAAGAACACTGGAGTGGGTTGCCATTTCCTTCTCCAATGCATGAAAGTGAAAAGTGAAAGTGAAGTCGCTCAGTCGTGTCTGACTCTTCGCGACCCCATGGACTGCAGCCCACCAGGCTCCTCCACCCATGGGATTTTCCAGGCAAGAGTACTGGAGTGGGTTGCCATTGTCTTCTCCGTTGAAGCAGCTTAATAGTGGAAAAAAGAAACATGTCCTTTATCTTGGGTTAAATATCACTGATTTTAATCTTTAGTTTTCTTTGACACACAAGTTCCATATATGACAAAATTTATGAGATATGTGATAAAACGGGAGCATATAAGTCAGAAGATAGAGGGAAACCGATCAATAGAAGTAAATCTGTGTATGTTTTAGATATTAGTTTTATAAGAAAAAAACTATAATATAATAAAATAACTATGGCTAATAATAGCAAATAATTTAGGAGAAAGGTGGCAAAATGCATAAGTAAGTAAATGGGAAATTTTAACAGAAAAAAGTGAAGTATAAGAAAATAAAATGAAATACCAGAACAGACAAGTACAGCATCAGAAATAAGAAATATATTCTGTGGACTTAATAAATGATACACTGTAAAAGTGACAAAACAAACTACCTCTTTGTTTACAAAACAAACCCCTACTTTCCTCTTTTTTCAAAGAGAGAGAGAGAGGAAAAAAAAAACCAGGAATATAAAAGAAAACTGAACAGAACTGTCCAATATCTATGATATAATCTTAAATGTACTAACGTATTTGTAATTGGATTCTCAGTAATGAGAAAAAGTAGGGAAGGGTAGAAGAAAATTTTGAACAGATAGTGGCTGAAAAATTTTCAGAACTAGTGAAAGATATCAACTCACAGCTAACCCCAAGCAAGATTAAACACACTTGCACACACAGCACCCAGCTCATCATAATCAAAGTTTTGAAAATCAAAGTTACCAAATCAAAGATAAGGTAAAAAAAAATCTTAAAATTAGCCAAAGATAAAAAGACACGTTACATTCAGGCAAACAACAGCAGCAAAAGATGACTAATTATGAAGGCTGGAATAAAGTGAGGCAAAACTTTGAAGGTGCTGAAAGAAAAATGTCAACCTAAATATTCTATAAAAATAAAGGTGAAATAAAGATATTTTCAAGATCAAAGGTTGAAAAATTTTAGGGCCAGCACAGACACTTAAATGTGAAAAAAGTTTCTTCAAACTTGATGAAAAGAGCTGTTTTTTTAAAGGCCATTGACTCTTTAAAGCAAATATAGTGAAAATGCATTGTATATTTGCAACCTATGTAGAATTAAAATATATGCCAAGAATATAAAGGTCAGTGGTAGGAAAAGTGGAATTCTTTGTGAAGTGATATAATAGTATTTAATATTCAGTTCAGTTCAGTTCAATCACTCAGTCATGTCTGACTCTTTGCGACCCCATGAATTGTAGCACATCAGGCCTCCCTGTCCATCACTAACTCCCGGAGTTCACTCGAACTCACGTCCATCAAGTCCGTGATGCCATCCAGCCATCTCATCCTCTGTCGTCCCCTTCTCTTCCTGCCCCCAACCCCTCCCAGCATCAGAGTCTTTTCCAATGAGTCAGTTCGTCGCATGAGGTGGCCAAAGTACTGGAGTTTCAGCTTTAGTTCCAAAGAACACCCAGGACTGATCTCCTTCAGAATGGACTGGTTGGATCTCTTTGCAGTCCAAGGGACTCTCAAGAGTCTTCTCCAACATCACAGTTCAAAAGCATCAATTCTTCGGCGCTCAGCTTTCTTCACAGTCCAACTCTCATATCCATACATGACTACTGGAAAAACCATAGCCTTGACTAGAGGGACTTTTGTTGGCAAAGTAACGTCTCTGCTTTTGAATATGCTATCTAGGTTGGTCATAGCTTTCCTTCAAGGAGTAAGCGTCTTTTAATTTCATGGCTGCAGTCACCATCTGGAGTGATATGGGAGCCCCAAAAAACAAAGTCTGACACTGTTTCCACTGTTTCCCCATCTATTTGCCATGAAGTGATGGGGCCAGATGCCATGATCTTCGTTTTCTGAATGTTGAGCTTTAAGCCAATGTTTTCAATCTCCTGTTTCACTTTCAAGAGGCTTTTTACTTCCTCTTCACTTTCTGCCATAAGGGTGGTATCATCTGCATATGTGAGGTTATTGATATTTCTCCCATTCTGTGATAAATTAAAGATATATCTTACCATCAATAATTGTCTCTTAAATTTTTTCTTAAAAATATATTACTATTTTTCAATACTATGGTACTAAACATCTTTTCTTATATTCAGTCCAAACTATTTTATTATTTTTTGATAGTATTGTGAATAATATGAAAATTTCATCTTATATTTTGCTATATATACAATGTTACATGTCTGTATTCATACATGCTTTTGTATTTACAAACTACAGAAAATTTATGGATTAATTATATAAGCATATCTCTAGTTTTTAAATTTTATCTGTGTATGCAATTATGTGAAGTTAATAGATATATTTTCTTTGAGTACTTATAAGCTTCTTAAATTTTTTAATCTCATTATGCTGGCTATAGGGTCCAGAATAATGGTGAATATAGAGGCAATAGTGATGCTTTACCAAGCAAGAGGAAATTTTTAGTGTGTTATCATTAGGAATGATGTTTGCAGTAGTTTTGTTTCTCATTGCTTTTATGTCATAGATAGCCTTTATCAGGTTAAGAATGTTCTCTTGTGTCCTAGGATGCTGGAAGTTTTAGTTTTATTTTGTTTTATTTTACTTTTTACTTTGCTTTCCTTTACCTAGCCAATCACAGGAATTTTCTTTTATCTGTTAATGGAGAATTATTTTAGTTTTTAAATGTAAAATTAATATTTTAATTATTAGAAAAAATGTCACCTGGTCATGATGTAATATTTTGTATTGCTGATTTCATTTTGTAAACATTGAACTTAGGACGTTTCCATGTATAGTCAGAAAAGAGATTTCTTTTCAATAATGTGCTCTGATGATATCCTTATGTAGATTTGGTTTTAAGTTTATGCTTTTCTCATAAAACATATTAAGTGCCATCTCTTTTTCTGTTCTCTGGAAGAGTTTGTGTAAACTTACTTTTTTCCCCCTTAAATAGTATTTGGAAGACTGTATTGGTGAATTCATCTCTGCCAGGGGGCTTCTTTGGGTCAATAGATTTTAGTAATATTCAATTTTTAAAACCAAATTAATCCACTTAGCTTCCTCTGTCAGCTCCAGTAAGGTGAGGATATTATTTTTGAGAAACATCCACTTTATATAAATTTTAGTTTATTGTCTGAAAGGTATTTATCATATCTTATATTATCTTTTTGATGTCACTAAATCTGTAGTGAGGTGTACTATACTCTTTTATGTCACTGATACTAAAGTTGCATTTTCTTTTTTGTCTTGCTAAACATTTAGAGATTAAAAAAAAACAGCTTAAATTAAAAAAAAAAGAAATATAATTGATTTATAGTGTGTTAGTTTCTGGTATAAAGTGATTCAATTATTTATAACAATATGAAAATGATATGAAAGAAAATAATTTTTCATATTCTTTTCCATTATGGTTTATTACAAGATATTGAATATAGTTCCCTGTAATGTACATTAGGACCTTGTTGTTTATTTTATATATAGCACTAAAAAGGTGAAATTCATTGTTTTGGGGTGAAATGTCCTATAGATATCAATTAAGTCTAACTGGTCTATTGTATCATTTAAAGTTTGCGTTTCTTTGTTAATTTTCTGTTTAGTTGATCTGTCCATATGTGTGAGTGGGGTATTAAAGTCTCCCACTATTATTGTGTTGTTGTCAATTTTATATATAGCACTCAGTCTCTGCTAATTCCAAACTCCTAATTTACCCCACAACCCCTTTCCTTTTTGCTTTCAGTTTGTGAGCTTGTTTCTGTTTTTCAAGTTAAAAAAAGAGTGACCAACAGAATCAGAAAGATATCAGTTTTCAATGTACGAGTGTTACCGTGTTGCAGTGAGTTGATGCTGCTGTCATCATTACTTGTCAAGGTCTGTTTTCATTTCTTGGGTTCAGGAACTATAATTGTTTTTCTGCTCCTAATTTACCCCACAACCCCTTTCCTTTTTGCTTTCAGTTTGTGAGCTTGTTTCTGTTTTTCAAGTTAAAAAAAGAGTGACCAACAGAATCAGAAAGATATCAGTTTTCAATGTACGAGTGTTACCGTGTTGCAGTGAGTTGATGCTGCTGTCATCATTACTTGTCAAGGTCTGTTTTCATTTCTTGGGTTCAGGAACTATAATTTTTTTTCTGCCTTTTTTTTTTTTTTTTTGATCTCTGTTCACATTGGCATGTGACATAACAGTAGTAGTAATAGTAAGAATAATAACAGTAATAAATGGATAAAAGAATGAAAAGATTATTTTAGATTTCCTATATGAGTGATATGTGATCTTTGTGTTTCTCTTTCTGACTTGACTCAGTATGACAACCTCTGCTGCTGCTGCTGCTAAGTCACTTCAGTCATGTCCAACTCTGTGCAACCCCAGAGACAATCTCTAGGTCCTGTAAATGGCATTATTTCCTTCTTTTTATGGCTGAATAGTATTCCATTCTGTGTGTGTACATCTGCTTTATCCATTCATGTGTTGATAAATATTTAAGTTGCTTCCATGTCTTGGCTGTTATAAACAGTGCTCTTACAAACACTGGGGTGCATGTATCTTTTTGAATTAGTGTTTTCTCCTAATATATGCCTTTGAGTGGGATTGCTGGATCATTTGGCAACTCTATTTTCAGTTTTTTAAGCTAAAAAATCTCCATACTGTTTTCACTGCACCAGTTTACATTCCCACCAACAGTGTAGGCAAATTCCATTTTCTCCACACCCTCTCCCGCCTTTGCAAAGAACCAATTTTATCATTTGGTTGTTTAGTTGCTTTTTAATATTTGGCAACTCTATTTTCAGTTTTTTAAGCTAAAAAATCTCCATACTGTTTTCACTGCACCAGTTTACATTCCCACCAACAGTGTAGGCAAATTCCATTTTCTCCACACCCTCTCCCGCCTTTGCAAAGAACCAATTTTATCATTTGGTTGTTTAGTTGCTTTTTAATATCTTTAGTATTTGCATTTTTTGTTTTTATCCTTTTTCTTCCATATTCTTTATTTCTTAGATTTTTTTTTCCAGTTCTTTTTCTTGTTGAAATGGAAGGTTAGATATGTAATAAAAATTATATAACTTACCCTATCTCTCCCATGTAAGGACAGTTATAGTCCCATATATTTTATTTGTTTCTGATCTAAAACATTCACTCTTTTTTAGATAATACAGTTGGGATATGTGGTTATACGACTAATTGAAAAATAGTTTAACAATCATGACAAAAGTTACAAAAGCATACTTTAAGCATTAACTATCTTAAAAAATGTAAGTACAAATGTGATTTTTAGCTGGAGTGGGTTGAAATATTTCCCTCAAAAATTCACATCCATTCATAACACGTGAATGTGACCTTATGCAGAAATAGGGTTTTTGAAGACGGAATCTCATTAAGATGAGGTCGTACTCAATTATAACTAATACCCTTTTAAGAAGAAGTGAGATCAAACACTGAGAGACAAGAGGGGAAGGAAACCGGTTAAGATGGAGACAGATTTTGGAGGATACAAATTAAGGGCACCAGGGATTGCTGGCAGCCTTCAGAGGCTAGGACAGAAGCATGGCACACATCCCCTTGAGCACCTCCACAAAGGAACGAAACACATCGACATCTCGTTTCGGACTAATAGCCTCTGGGGGATAAAACAAACAAACAAACAAACAAAACAGAATACATTTAAAAAAAATTTCGTTTTGCCACCTGGTTTTTGGTACTTTGTTACAGCAGCTCTCAGAAACCATACACTGGCTGATCACTTGATATGGGACAAAGCATTTTTCTTTGGTTTGGGTTCACTGACTAGAATTTCAAAGAGGATGTTTTTGCTTAAACTATAGTTTGCTGTTTTAATTTTTAAAGTGAAGCTATTGGAGTGCAGAATTTATTGAGATTTTTATAATTAATCTCCCCCTCTTGCCCCAATTTTTTCTTGTGGTCTGGCTTGTGACTATTTTGGAGACCATTTTAAATGACATATATTTATCTTATGTTGCTAAATAGTTTCACTTAGTTTTTACAAAAAACAGTCATCTTTGTTTCACATTAACAATCTTTAATCTACATAGTGTTTACTTAAACAAATGGAATTTGAAGCAAGTACAGCTGAGCAACTGAACAACAACAACTGACTGTAAACGTGCAACTGGTGAAAGCTGCCTTGTTTTGAGAGTCCTCCTGCTGAGAGCATCACTATGTGGCCTCATAGCAGAATGGAGAATAATTTTGAATCCAAAAAGTCTGTTTATTGGAAAAGACAAGTCTGTTTTGGTTCCTTGAACTTTTTTTTTTTTTTTCCTGTATTGTTCTTTCTCTTTTCCAACATATGCTTTTCTGGTAAGATGCCCATGGAGCAAAGTGGTGGTTGTTCAGTCGCTAAGTTGTGTCTGACTTTTGCGACCCAGCCAGGCTTCTCTGTTCATGGGATTTTCCAGGCAAGAATCCTGGAGTGGGTGGCCATTTCCTTCTCCAGAGGATCTTCCCAACCAAGGAATCAAACACTGGTCTGATGCATTGCAGGCATGGAGCAAAGTAGGGTAGACAAAAAGAAGGGAGGTAAGTAGGAAATAGGGAAGAGGTTGCAAAAATATGCCTAAAGGTGATTTGTTCATTACTGATGTCAAATTTTAAGTTCCAGGCTACCTTTCTCAAGTCATTTATCTTCCTTCTCATTTGCATTTCTCAGTTGTTAGGTGAAGGAACACACTTCAGTTCAGTTCAGTCACTCAGTCGTGTCCGACTCTTTGTGATCCTATGAATTGCGGCATGCCAGGCCTCCCTATTCATCACCAGCTCCCGCAGTTCACCCAAACTCATGTCCATGGAGTCAGTGTTGTCATCCAGCCATCTCATCCTCTGTCGTCCCCTTCTCCTCCTGCCCCCAATCCCTTCCAGTATCAGAGTCTTTTCCAATGAGTCAATTCTTCGCATCAGGTGGCCAAAGTATTGGAGTTTCAGCTTTAGCATCAGTCCCTCCAAAGAACACCCATGACTGATCCCCTTTAGAATGGGCTGGTTGGATCTCCTTGCAGTGCAAGGGACTCTCAAGAGTCTTCTCCAACACCACAGTTCAAAAGCATCAGTTCTTTGGCCCTCAGCTTTCTTTACAGTCCAACTTTCATATCCATACATGACCACTGGAAAAACCATAGCCTTGACTAGGCAGACCTTTGTTGGCAAAATAACGTCTCTTCTTTTGAATATGCTATCTAGATTGGTCATAACTTTCTTTCAAGGAGTAAGCGTGTTTTAATTTCATGGCTGCAATCACCATCTGCAGTGATTTGGGAGCCCCCCAAAACAAAGTCTGACAATGTTTCCACTGTTTCCCCATCTATTTCCCATGAAGTGATGGGACCATATGCCATTATCTTCGTTTTCTGAATGTTGAGCTTTAAGCCAACTTTTTCACTGTCTTCCTTCACTTTCATCAAGAGACTTTTTAGATCCTCTTCACTTTCTGCCATAAGGGTGGTGTCATCTGCATATCTGAGGTTATTGATATTTCTCCCAGCAATCTTGATTCCAGCTTGTGCTTCTTCCAGCCCAGTGTTTCTCATGATGTACTCTGTATATAAGTTAAATCAGCACTGTGACAATATACAGCCTTGAGGTACTCTACCTTTTTGGAACAAGTCTGTTGTTCTACGTCCAGTTCTAACTGTTGCTTCCTGACCTGCATATATGTTTCTCAAGAGGCAGGTCAGGTGGTCTGGTATTCCCATCTCTTTCAGAATNAGCACTGTGACAATATACAGCCTTGAGGTACTCTACCTTTTTGGAACAAGTCTGTTGTTCTACGTCCAGTTCTAACTGTTGCTTCCTGACCTGCATATATGTTTCTCAAGAGGCAGGTCAGGTGGTCTGGTATTCCCATCTCTTTCAGAATTTTCCACAGTTTATTGTAATCCACACAGTCAAAGGCTTTGGGATAGTTAGTAAAGCAGAAATATATGTTTTTCTGGAACTCTCTTACTTTTTCCATGATCCAGCAGATGTTGGCAATTTGATATCTGGTTCCTATCCCTTTTCTAAAACCAGCTTGAACATCTGGAAGTTCACAGTTCATGTATTGCTGAAGCCTGGCTTGGAGAATTTTGAGCATTACTTTACTAGCATGTGAGATGAGTGCAATTGTGTGGTAGTCTGAGCATTCTTTGGCATTGCCTTTTTTTAGGATTGGAATGAAAATTGACCTTTTCCAGTCCTGTGGCCACTGCTGAGTTTTCCAAATTTGCTGGCATATTGAGTGCAGCAATTTCACAGCATCATCTTCCAGGATTTTATTTTATTTTTTACTTTATTTTGCTTTACAATACTGTATTGGTGTTGCCATACATTGACATGAATCAGCCATGGGTGTACATGAGTTCCCAAACCTGAACCCCCTCCCACCTCCCACCCCATATCATCTCTCTGGATCATCCCCATGTACCAGCCCCAAGCATCTTGTATCCTGTATCGAACATAGACTGGAGATTCGTTTCTTATCTGATAGTATATATGTTTCAATGCCATTCTCCCAAATCATCCCACCCTGTCCCTCTCCCACAGAGTCTAAAAGTCCATTCTATACATCTGTGTCTCTTTTGCTGTCTCGCATAGAAAGTTATCATTACCGTCTTTCTAAATTCCGTATATATGTGTTAGTATACTGTATTGGTGTTTTTCTTTCTGGCTTACTTCACTCTGTATAATCAGCTCCAGTTTCATCCATCTCATTAGAACTGATT
>SJYX01017264.1:299337-316688 GCA_006410675.1 Oreotragus oreotragus | reverse complement strand
TTATATCCTGCAACTTTACTATATTCATTGATTAGCTCTAGTAATTTTCTGGTGGAGTCTTTAGGGTTTTCTATGTAGAGGATCATGTCATCTGCAAACAGTGAGAGTTTTACTTCTTCTTTTCCAATTTGGATTCCTTTTATTTCTTTTTCTGCTCTGATTGCTGTGGCCAAAACTTCCAGAACTACGTTGAATAGTAGCAGTGAAAGTGGGCACCCTTGTCTTGTTCCTGACTTTAGGGGAAATGCTTTAAATTTTTCACCATTGAGGATAATGTTTGATGTGGGTTTGTCATATATAGCTCTTATTATGTTGAGGTATGTTCCTTCTAATCCTGCTTTCTGGAGAGTTTTTATCATAAATGGATGTTGAATTTTGTCAAAGACCTTCTCTGCATCTATTGAGATAATCATAGGGTTTTTATTTTTCAATTTGTGAATGTGGTGAATTACATTGATTGATCTGTGGATACTGAAGAATCCTTGAATCCCTGGGATAAAGCCCACTTGGTCGTGGTGTATGATCTTTTTAATGTGCTCTTGGATTCTGATTGCTAGAATTTTGTTGAGGATTTTTGCATCTATGTTCATCAGTGATATTGGCCTGTAGTTTTGTGTGTGTGTGTGTGTGCGTGTGTGTGTGTGACATCTTTGTCAGGTTTTGGTATTAGGGTGATGGTGGCCTCATAGAATGAGTTTGGAAGTTTGCCTTTCTCTTCAATTTTCTGGAAGAGTTTGAGTAGGATAGGTGTTAGCTCTTCTCTAAATTTTTGGTAGAATTCAGCTGTGAAGCTGTCTGGACCTGGGCTTTTGTTTGCTGGACATCTTCCAGGATTTGAAATAGCTCAACTGGAATTCCATCACCTCCACTATCTTTGTTCATAGTGATGCTTTCTAAGGCCCACTTGACTTCACATTCCAGGATGTCTGGCTCTAGGTGACTGATCACACCATTGTGATTATCTTGGTCATTAAGATCTTTTTTGTACTGTTGTTCTGTGTATTCTTGCCACATCTTCTTAATATCTTCTGCTTCTGTTAGGCTCATACCATTTCTGTCCTTTATCAAGCCTTTGCATGAAATGTTCCCTTGGTATCTCTAGTTTTCTTGAAGAGATCTCTAGTCTTTCCCATTCTGTTGTTTTTCTGTTTCTTTGCATTGATCACTGAGGAATGCTTTCTTATCTCTTCTTGCTATTCTTTGGAACTCTGCATTCAGATGCTTATATCTTTCCTTTTCTCCTTTGCTTTTCACTTCTCTTCTTTTCACAGCTATTTGTAAGGCCTCCCCAGAAAGCTGTTTTGCTTTTATGCATTTCTTCTCCATGGGGATGGCCTTGATCCTTGTCTCCTGTACAATGTCATGAACTTCCATCCATAGTTCATCAGGCACTCTATCAGATCTAGTCCCTCAAATCTATTTCTCACTTCCACTGTATAATCATAAGGAATTTTATTGGTCTAGTGGTTTTCCCAACACAAACATATTGTTATACCATTTTAACAGTAAAATAGAAGCCAAGGCTTTTTTGGTGGCTCATTATTAAAGAATCCATCTGCCAATACAGGAGACACAGGAGGGTTAAATCCTTAAGGTGCCATGGAACAGCTGAGCCTGTTCACCACAACAATTGAGCCTGTGCTCTAGAGTCCAGGAGCTGCAACTACTGACCCCACATGCTGCAACTACTGAGGCCACAAGCCCTACAGCCAGTGCTCTGCAACAAGAGAAGCCACCTGAATGAGAGCCCTGTGCACCACAGCTAGAGAGTAGCCCCAGTTTGCCACAGTTAGAGAAAACTCATGTGCAGCACAGTCGAAAATAAACACATCAATTAAAAAAATCTCAACTACACTGTAGTCTATGAAGTGTGCAATATTTTATGCCTAAAAATGTGTACATGTCTTAAAAATACTTGATTGTTAAAATTGTTGACCATCACAACTGAACATTCACAAGTTATACTAGTTATAATATTTTTGCTGATGGATGGTCTAGACTCAATATTGATGGCTGCTGACTGATCAGGGTGTTGGTTGCTAAATTTTAGATTGGCTCTGGCAGTATCTTAAGAGAAGAGTGAAGTTTTCCATATTGATTGGCTCTTTAGGAATGATTTCTCTGTAGCACACAATGTTGTTTAGTATTAATAGTTTTTTCACTTACAGTAGAACACTTTCGAAATCCATGTTATGGAAATGGCTTCTTCCTTAAAACACAAGAACCAGCCTCTGTTAGCTTTAAACTTCTGTTGCTTCATCACCTCTCTCAGACGTCATAGAATTAGAGAGAGTTAGGGCCCTCTCTGTATAACCTATGGCTTAAGGAATGCTGTAGTTAGTTGGACTGTCTATACAGACCACTAAAACTTTCATTATCAGCAGTAAAGCTGTTTCACTTCCTTATCATTTGTGTGTTCTCCAGAGTACCACTTTTAATTTCCTTCAGGAGGTTTTCCTTTACATTCACAGCATGGCTAACTGTTTGGTGTAAGAGGCCTACCTTTCAGCTGATTTTAGCATTTGACCTGCCTTCCTCACTAAGTTTTTGATTTGAAGTGAGAGACAAGAAATACTCCCTTCCACTCAAACACTTCAAGGCCACTGGAGGGTTGTTAATTGGCCTACTTTCAATATTGCTGTGTCTCAGTGAACACAGGAAAGCCCTAGCAGAAGGCAATAGACAGGGAATAGTCAGTGGAACAGTCAACACACCCACAACATTTATTATGTTTGCAGCAGTGTCTGTGCTGTGATCTCACTTCTCTTATGGATTTAAGATTTTTTTTTTTTCAGTGTGTTCAATTTTTTACTCTTAGGACAGAATGGTGATTTCCAAGCTCCTTATGCAGAACTAGAGGTCCCTTAAACTTGATTATACTGACACAGAAATGTACCAAGTAACCAACAACACAGTAATACTAGGAAAGATTTCTGTCATTCTAGAAAATTTTTATACCCCCCATTCAGTCAATTCCAGTGCGTACAAGAAATGACTCTTTGTTTTTAATTTTTAAATTTTATATTGGAGTATAGTTGATTAATAATGTTCTTCAGGTGTACTGCAAAGTGATTTAGTTACATATGTATCTGAAGTGAAGTTAAGTCACTCAGCCATGTCTGACTCTTTGCAAACTTGCAGACTGTAGCCTACGGGCTCCTCCGTCCATGGGATTTTCCAGGCAAGAGTACTGGAGAGGGTTGTCATTGCCTTCTCCAGAGGATCTTCCCGACCCAGGGATTGAACTCAGGTCTCCCACAGTGTAGGCAGACACTACCATCTGAGCCACAAGGGAAGCCCTTGTGGGATATATGTATCTATTCTTTTTCAAATTCTTTTCCCATTTAGGTTGTTACATAATACTGAGCAGAGCTCTCTACATTATAGGGTAGGTCCTTGTTATCCATTTAAAATATAGCAGTGTGTGTATGTCAGCCCCAAACTCCCTAACTATCTCCACCCCCACTCATCTCCTACTTTTTATTTTTATCACCGTATGTTAATTTCACATGTTATTGACATTCATGTAATAGAGTCTCAAGGTAGCTTTTGTTTTGGGTGTGGTGTATTTGGCTTCCTTCACTCAATATAATGTATTTGAGATTCATCCATGTTGTTCTACATGCTAGTATTTTATTCTTTTAAAAAGAATATCATTGTAAGAATATCATTGTAAGAATATTGTATAGTGTGTTTATTCATCCTCATGTTGAGGATAGTGGTTATTTATCTTACTACATGATTTAGTTAGTTTTGTTAATTTTCAGTGTTAAGTTCATGTTGTTATGGACATTGTCAGTATAGCTTTTTGTGGATATAGGTCTTAATTTCTCTACAATAAAATATCTGGAAATGAAATTTCCAGGTCATGACATGTTTATTGGTCATTCATATATCTTCTTTTATAAGTTTTTAATCTTCTCTTCCTTACTCAATTTTTATGAGTCAATTGTCTTTTAATTACTTCTAATTTGTTAAACTATGTTATATATTCTCTATACCACTCCTTAAGTATATGCACCAAAATATCTTCCTGTCTGATCTTTCCTTTTTATTTCTTATCTATTGTCTTTTCATGAGCTAAAGTGTTTAATNTGTTAAACTATGTTATATATTCTCTATACCACTCCTTAAGTATATGCACCAAAATATCTTCCTGTCTGATCTTTCCTTTTTATTTCTTATCTATTGTCTTTTCATGAGCTAAAGTGTTTAATTTTGATGAAGTCCTGTTTATCAGTTTCTTTTAACAGTTAGTACATTTCACATCTCCTCTAAGTTATCTTTGCTAAACCCAAGCCCTCAAATATGTTTTTTTAGAAGATCTGCAGCTTTAGCTTTACTTCTTGTGTCTACAGTCCATTGTGAGATAATTATTGTATGGTAAAATTATGATTGAAGTGTACTTTTTCCTTGCAAATTTATTCTGGTGTGTCACATTGTCTGTTGAAAATATAGTTTATTTCCTTTCATTGCATTTGTTTGAGGCTTTGGTTTGAAAAATAATGAACACTGTAAATGGGAATGTTATTTCTGGATTTTTTGTTCCATTGTTGTCTTGTCTAATTTCATGCCAATGCCACAGTGTCATGATGAGTATAACTTTGTAATCAGTATGGAAATCTGATACAGGTGATTCTACAACCTTGTTATTCTTTGAAAGGTTACTTTTCTTGTTTTAGGACCTTTCCCTTTTCTATACATATGTTAAATTGGATAACCACTGTTTACCAACAAAAAGCCTGTTGAGATTTTGACTGAAATTTTATCACCTCTGTAGAACATGTGACATGTTTTGTAGTTTTAACTGTAAAAGTCTTGCAAGTATTTTGTTGGATTCAATTAGTTTAGCTGATGAAGGAGAAATATTGCTAGTAGAAAGTTAGTGATAGAACTGAAAAAGTCAGCATTAGTAAGTCAGTTAACATTTATAGCTGCTAATTATGTAAAAATCATGTTATTCTCAATGAAGAAAAAAGGTTATACACAAGCATTCTCTCCAGAATGCTGTATCTAATTTTATGAAATGAATTTTCCTATAATATAAAATTTTGTATGATCAAAAATGGTTTTATGTGGACCCTCTAAGGGAAATAAGATTATCTTTTAAAATCATTTTCATAAATCACAGAGGCCCCATTATCAAACAACTGTAGTTTAAATTGTCATTGTTTGGATCAACCAAGAGGTTGCTCTTGGACAGCCAGCCTTCCTGTGGTCAGCTGAATTTAAATCCTCCCCTTTCATTATACACTGAAAAGACAATATTTTTTAATTGGATATTGAGAGACCGAATGTAGAATCTCAGGATTCTGACAATAAATGAGGCTTCCCTAGTTGATATATTTATGTAAACTGCCTCCATTAGCCAGAACAATGAACGGTTAGCTCACGTGAATTTTTACTGCTGAATTTGATCACAGATCTCTCTAACTGATAATGTTCCTCGGCATTTCAGAGTTCCAAGTGCACCATAAACATGAATTTTCCATTGCTATAGAATGGTAGACTTATCATCTACTTTAATCTGCATTTGAACATTTATGGATGATGATATAGTTGAAGACAATGATAGATTTATCCAAGTGATGATCTTTTTAAAGTTTTACTCTGAAAAGCAAGAAATTACTTTGATATCCATTATTTTCCTTCTGAATCAACAGTAGGAGTTTCTTGTCAGATTCATCTCGTGCAAATTGTGTCGTATCTCATCTTAACCATTTACTCAAGAAACATTTATGACCTATCCACTTCATTCCAGGCAATAAATGTCACTTTTCCTCTGCTTAGAGACTAGTGAGAAGAGACATAAAATAACAAAATCTCAAATTAAACAGAATGTTGTTGGTTGGTGACATGAATCAAATAGTTATGGGATTGAGATTCAGATAGAAGGGGGATTCTTTTTAGAGGCATGGGCCAAGTACATTTGCAATGAGACCTAAGTTACAGGGAAGAACTGACATATTTAGGTTAGGGAAACTGGTTTTGGGGCAGAAGAGAAAACTCTTACAAGAGTTTTGAGCTTCAAACAAATTTGATTTTTTTTTTAAAGTATAGATTTTATTCTGTGTTGTAAAAAGCATTTTGAATTCAAAGCTGAATTGAATTCAACGTTTTCAATGGAAAGCAAGGTTTCAGTTGGTTCGCAAGACAAGTTGGTTTGAGAAATTCTAAAATTTATAAATAATGATTTTTAAAGTTAAGATAGGCAAGATGATGATACATTAAAACAAAACAAAACAAAACAAAACAAAACAAAAAAACCTAACTGTCCTTTATGCTCCCAGGTCAAATGCAGTTCTGTTTCACATTGTCTTTGTTCAGGATCCATGCAGATCCACCCCTATCTGGCAATGCTGGTAATCATGCAGAATAAAAAGAGAACAGGTGAATCATGTGCTAATTTCTAAGGTTTCTGCTCAGAAGGGACATGTCACTACCAATAACATTTTTTTCATGAAGCAATTCACCTAATCAAGCTTGATGTTTGTGTAACAGGAAAGTAATAATACCTTACCAAAATAGGAAAGAGTAGTTTTGAGTAATACAGTATACCAAATAAAACCTCATGTCACCAAAGTGCTTTGTTAATAAATTGCATTGTGATATATAAGATTATGAGCTAAGATTACACGTTGAAAGGCAACAAAGTTTTACTGACTTTACAGCAGTTGGATTTGATCTCATTCTTACAACTAATAAAAAATAAGTATAAATTCAGGAAAATTATAGGCAATATCATCACTAAAAATCTATCACATAAAATATTAATCTTTAAGTGTTTCATAAAATGCCAAAGACTTTCCTATTTCTTCTGTTAGCAGAGACTCTGGGATTAGAAAGTTAAAGATCACATTTGGGAAAATAGGAAATAAAAGGAATGTTACTCTAGAAGGAAAAGAAAGTGAAGAGAAAATATGACAGGGAAATATAGATGTCTTTAATATGCTATTCCTCTTCCAGTGTGATGTAGCTGCTAGGAACATGGCTATCTAGAATGGTGAACACATTTCTCACATTCCTTTTCAACTGAGTGTCAGTATATGGCAGACTTCTGGCTAATGTAAAGTAACTGGAAGTGTTTCATGACAGTTTCCAGAAACTTTAAAGAAAGGAAACAAAACAAAACAAAACAAAACAGAGGAAGCATCTACTCCTTTTATTCTTCTTTATTTTACTCTCTTTTATATGCAGGTGCTTCCCTAAACCATGAGGATGAGAGAGACATGCCAGGAATGACAGAGCAGTGAACTGGAAATATTGTGGTCCCTGTGCATACAAGCCTTATATGACTTTCCTCTGAACACATATTTATGTGGGAGCAAAATAAACCACTAACTTCTCTTTTTAAAAAACATATCTAAAAGAAAGCAAAGAAAAATCTCATGTCAGAAATATATTTTATTTTACAGGAAAAAAAATTAATGTCAAAATTCATATATCAAGTGTACTCAATTTTCAACTGTTTCCCTCTCTTACAGACTATGAGTTTATAGATCATTTTAGCTTTAACTGCTGGGATGAACACTCAATTGAAGATATTTTCATATCTACACAGAATCAAAATGCAATGTTTTAATTGCCATTTAAAATAATCATAGTAATCATTGGCTTTCTTTATGTACAACATATTATACATCTGAAACTTGAATGACAATGATTAGATAAAGACCAGATTCACTGCATGATTGACATCCAGTTCTGTGGTTCAGAGTCTTGAATCAACAGCCTTACTTTTATTATTCTTACTCAATTCATCAGAGTGGGAAAACAGAAAGAACAAAATAAACCAGCAAATGCCTTAGAATAATAGCCTGTCTGGATGATTATATATAGAAATATATTAAAAGTTAGAATTACTTTCATTTATTTTTATTTTCATGAGTAAAATGAACTGGTGGGGTTTATGTGAGACAGGACAGTCTCTTGAAAAGATGAGATATTTTGTTAAAGGGAGAATTATAAAGAAAGATCTGGTTATAGTAGTATTAGTGAGTAGAGGCTACTTCATTCTGACTTTAACCAATCTATCTCTTTTCTGGGAATCAAATGGTGGATTTTAGCTCTTTTAAGTGTATTATTAATGCCTTGAAAAAAATTGACAAACAATTCTTTGAGGTATAGCACAGTTAATTCTTTTCAACTTTAAAATGGTAGCCTCCAGTTACAAATATCAAAAGATAATTTCAGAACGCAAGATTTATGTTCTATCAATTTCAGTCAATCTGTCTCTCTGTGACTCACACATATACACATATACACATACCATACTTTCAAAAAGTCTTTCCAACTACAAAAAATTTAAGTGTACACTAAAATATGATCTTGACCTCTCTAGTGGATCAAGAACACAACTGCTGTTGCAAGAGACATGGATTTGATGCCTGAGTCAGGAAGATCCCCTGGAGAAGGGAATGGTAACCCACTCTAGTATTCTTGTCTGGGAAATCCCATGACCAGAAGAGCCTGGTGGGCTACAGGCTATGAAGTCACAAAGAGTCAGACATAACTGAGAGACTAAACAACAACAAAATACATGATTGGGGCAATTGAGTTCAGGAAGCAGAAATAGCCTTTTTGCTGCATCTGGGGGATATTTAGCCACTGAAAAGAAAAGGAAGAATACAGCTGATTTTGAAAATTCACATCAATTTGGAATAACAATGGATGTTAGAGCTATTGTTAATATTGTTTCTCCTAATTCTCCAGTCTCCTTCCTCCTTCTCCTCTCTCTTCAGTTCCCCCACCTCATCTTCTACTTCACTTTTTCTTTCTCTACATCTTTATCTTTCCTTCTTTCTTCTACCCCTTTATCTTCCTATTTTTCTTTTTCCTTCTGCTCCTGGTTCTTCTTTCCCTTCTCTTCCCTTTCTTCTCCATGTTCATCATTCCTTTTTCTCAATTTCTCCTAGTTTCTTCCTTCCTTATTTCTAAGAATTAAAATAAGCTAAGATTTAGATCACCTGATTAATGACATGCTGGCCTTCATATTTTTTGTGAATTGGGAGCATATGATTCTGACAGCTTGTTTTGTTCTTTTTTTCTTTTTTTCTCCCTTAGAAATAAAATGTTGTGTGATTAATTGCTATAAAATGTTTCACAGGCAGAGCAGTGAAAGTTGGAAATTAGAAAATAAAAATAAATAAAGATATAGGGTGTCTTAACTCTCGAAGCCTTTCACAGCATTTGCTGCAATATTTTCATTACTGTGCTCTAAATATGTATTTTGGCACAACATTTTTGTATTTCAAATTAGTTATTTCATAAAGCTTGTCCCTTGTGTCTAGATGCATTTTTCTCCTTAGCTCCAGGCAACTGCTTCATTTTCTGAGGTATAATAATACTTTCTCTTTCCTATTTTTCTTCCTTGTACTTTTTTTTTAAAATAAAATTTTAGTCTAATGTTTATGCTACTCTTACTGAATCTTAATAAATTTAACATTTTCTTGCTAACATATATGCATACTCTCTAATCTTCTTTCACAGGCCAAAACAAATCTGTTGTAAAGAACAGAAAACCTGCAAATCCCAGAACTCTTTTTTTCCAGCAGATGTTCCCTAAATGCTAGAATATGTTAAAGTAAGTTAGATACTTTAAAAATTGCCTTGTTTAAATGATTAATAATATATATGAAAATAAAGCAATGATATAGATGGGAAGGGATCTGCTTAGGTGCAGAGTGCTGTGACTTGAACAGATATGTGACCAATTTTCTCTCACCATCATCCCATTCTTAGCACCTCTCTTCTGAGTGAAAGGCAGGATCATGTCCTCACCTGAGTTCCAGCTTGCCACTGATTGCTGTAGGTTGAGAAGTCTGTCTTAATCAAGATATTTTACAATATCCTCCTTTGAACAGATATGTGACCAATTTTCTCTCACCATCATCCCATTCTTAGCACCTCTCTTCTGAGTGAAAGGCAGGATCATGTCCTCACCTGAGTTCCAGCTTGCCACTGATTGCTGTAGGTTGAGAAGTCTGTCTTAATCAAGATATTTTACAATATCCTCCTAAAGAATCTACCTGCAATGCAGGAGACCCAGGTTCAATTCCTGGGTCAGGAAGATCCCCTGGAGAAGGACATGGCAACCCACTGCAGTATTCTTGCCTGGAAAATCCCATGGACAGAGAAGTCTGGTGGGCTACAGTCCATGGGGTCACAAGAATTGGACTTAGTGACTAAACCACCATCACCACTTGGTATTTTTTGGGCTTCGCTCATATATCAGTTATTAAAGAACCTGCCTGCAATGCAAGAGACCCTGGTTCAGTTCCTGGATCAGGAAGATCCGATGGAGAAGCGAAAGGCTACCCATTCCAATATTCTGGCCTGGAGAATTCCAAGGACTATACAGTCCATGGAATCACAAAGAGTTAGACACAACTGAACGACTTTCACCTTCACTTTCTTGGTATTTTTAGTGTTCAGTTCAGTTCAGTCGCTCAGTCGTGTCCGACTCTTTGCAACCCCATGAATCGCAGCATGCCAGGCCTCCCTGTCCATCACTGACTCCTGGAGTTCACTCAGACTCACGTCCATTGAGTCAGTGATGCCATCCAGTCATCTCATCCTCTGTCATCCCCTTCTCCTCCTGCCCCCAATCCCTCCCAGCATCAGAGTCTTTTCCAATGAGTCAACTTTTCGCATGAGATGCCCAAAGTACTGGAGTTTCAGCTTTAGCATCATTCCTTCCAAAGAAATCCCAGGGTTGATCTCCTTCAGAATGGACTGGTTGGATCTCCTTGCAGTCCAAGGGACTCTCAAGAGTCTTCTCCAACACCACCGTTCAAAAGCATCAATTCTTCAGTGCTCAGTCTTCTTCACAGTCCAACTCTCACATCGATACATGACCACTGGAAAAACCATAGCCTTGACTAGACGGACCTTAGTTGGCAAAGTAATGTCTCTGTTTTTGAATATACTATCTAGGTTGGTCATAACTTTTCTTCCAAGGTGTAAGCATCTTTTAATTTTTAGTGTAGAGATTAACAAAATAAAGACTATTACCCAAGATTTCAGCAAAGATTCCAGTTAAAGCTTAGGTTACACCAGTAAAATGTACTCACATACTTGATTTTGATGCTGAGTTAAGTGGTGGTTGTTATTCAGTTACTAAGTCATGTCCGACTCTTTGCAACCCAGTGGGCTGCAGCATGCCAAACTTTCCTGTCCTTGGCATCTCCCTGAATTTGCCCAAACATAGGCTTCCTTGGTGGCTTATATGGTAAAGGAGACCTGGGTTTGATCCCTGGGTGGGGAAGATCCCCTTGAGAGAGTGTAAGACAACTCACTCTAATATTCTTGCCTGGAGAATCCCTAAGGGCAGAGGAGTCTGTCAGGCTACAGTCCATGGGGTCACAAAAAATTGGACATGACTGAGCAACTAAGCACACACAGCATGTCCTTTGAGTATGTGATTCTATACAATCATCTCATCCTCTGTTACGCTTTTCTCCTCCTGCCTTCAATCTTTCCCAGATCAGGGTCTTTTCCAGTGAGTCAGCTCTTTGCATCACGTGACCAAAGTATTGAAGCTTCAGCATCAGTCCTTCCAGTGAATATTCAGGATTGATTTTAGGATGGACTGGTTTGATCTCTTTGCTGTCCAAGGGACTCTCATGAGTCTTCTAGCATCATTTCTTTGATGCTAAGTCTTCTTTATGGTCCAACTCTCACATCCATACATGATTGCTGGAAAAACCATTGTTTTGACTATATGGACCTTTGTTGGCAAAGTAATATCTCTACTTTCTAATATGCTAAGTTGGTCAAAACTTTTCTTCCAAGGAGCAAGCATCTTTTAATTTCATGTTTGCAGTCACCATCTGCAGTGATTTTGGAGCCCCCCAAAAATAAAGTCTGCCACTGTTTCCACTGTTTCCCCATCTATTTGCCATGAAGTGATAAGAATGGATGCCATGATCTTTGTTTTCTGAATGTTGATTTTTAAGTCAGCATTTTCATTCTCCTCTTTCACTTTCACCAAGAGGCTCTTTAGTTCCTCTTTGCTTTCTGCCATTAGGGTGGTTGTATCTGAATCTTGATTAAAGTGAGTTAAGTGGGGCAACAGCCGATAGTTTGTGCAATTCATTTTGCTAGTTGATATCTTTCAATAAAATAGAGCTAACATTAACTTTCTGATCTTTTCAGCTCTGTTCCTGGAGCTCAATCCTATGATAGTATTTTGATGATGTCCAGATTCCTGATTTAAAAAAAGAAATCATTTGCCTTGTAAGCACAGTTCAGCCATGTTATTCTAGGAGCCATTCCTAGGATGAGGCAGAGATTAGGACATGTTCTTTCATTGTTTTAACAGTGTTGTAAGTAGACCATTCTCTTTAAAATAGTTTGAGACATTTTGTCATCTGCAACTGAGATCTGCTTGATAATTTTTGATACCAGAAATGGTTATAAGCCATGTTTCTTCAGATTTGAGATCTGGAAAATCAAGACTTCGTTTGGGACTTTGTTGTGTCCCAATGAAATAATGGTCTTGGAAGGTAGAACACTGGTAGTCTCTTGTGTGCTATAATAAAAGTTTCTCCCTCATCAGAGAACATGGACAAAATATACTGAACTCAAATCAGTCCTGGAAGCATGAGCAGCTGTGTGAGCAAGTTTTTGGCTAAAATGTTGACTCTCTTATCCCACACCTGTGCCTCACAGGATATTCATTTTGGCAAGTTGACCCATTTGTTGTCGTTTTTCTTCATAACATGTTGACAGCTGCTTGTGTTTGATAAAGCAGTATTGTACCTCTTAGAATTATCACCCAAAAGGCAGCTGGGAGGGGAGTACTCAGGGACACAACTCAAAGTTGTGATTATCCTCTCTCCCTGGAAGGGGATAAGACACAAGATATAATTCTACATTGTTAGCCTGACAGGCTGACCAGATGGTCAAAGAATTAGAAAGAACATGATTGAAGAACTCGCGAGAAGAGTTACAAGGATGAATTTTTGCCAGAGTGTAGTTTATTTCTTTTACAAGTGAATGCTCATAAAAGAGCTCACACTGTAGCAATGGTGCTCAGTAATAACATAGAGAAGTGATCCATGTCGGGGATGAGTTAGCCTCTTTCTACATTGCTTCTAAGGGTGGGCTTATGATCTAAAAGGCCATGATGTTAGAGACAGATATTATATATAAGTTTTAAAACACAGATTTTTACCTTAGCAAGCTTAATTGGATTGATGGATTGCTAAGCAAAATCTACCAGAGAAAAATGATGAGTCCTCCTTTCCTGTGTCGAGGACTGAGAGAATAAGATGCTGTCATGTTGGGGGGAGTTTGAAATTGCCAGTCTTCTTAACATCATTTCATAGGACTTTTCAGAGACAAGTACATTGAGAGTTAACATGGCATGAGCTGTAGCTAGAGCTACCAGTGTCTCCTTCCACCCAGCACTGCCTCCCCATAGAAGCTCCGGGATGCCAGACCACAGACACTGCCACCACCTTGAGAGATCAAGCCCTGAGCATTTGGAGTGGGAGCACTGACTCCAAGGCCCTGGACTACCAGAGAAATAACCCTAGGGAGTATCAAATAGTGAGAACTCCCACAAAGAAAACCACTTGAATACAAGACCCAGTGTCACCCAACCACCAGTAGCATACTGTGCATGATGCCTCATCCAAACAAGAAACAAATAAAAAATACAAACTCAATCATCAGCAGACAAGATTGCCATCTCACTCAGTCTGGCCCATTAGAGGAAAAACAAAACAAAACAAAAACACTCAGTACAAATCTCACCCTATATGAAGCTTACACAAACCACTGCACCAACCTTAGAAGAACAAAAACCAAAAGGAAGGAATACAACCTTGAAGCCTGGGAAACAGAGATTATCAAACATAGTAAGTTTAAAAAAAAATAATGAAAAGGCAGAAAAATACTGCACAAATGAAGGAACAAACTAGAAACACAGAAGTCCAAATAAATGAAGAGGAAATAGTCAAACTATCTGAAAAAGAATTCAGAATAATGATAGTAAAGATGATTAAAAACCAGGGAAACAGAATGGAGAAAATGCAAAAATCAATTAACAAAGACCTAGAAGAATTAAAGAATAAACCCACAGAGACAAACAACACAATTATTGAAATAAAAAATACTCTAGAAGGAATCAATAGCAGAATAGCTGAAGCAGAAGAACGAAACAGTAGGCTGGAATATAAGATGGTGGAAATAAGTTCTGAAGAGCAGAATAAAGTAAAAAGAATGAAAAGAACTGAGGATAGTATCAGACACTCTGGGACAATATCAAATGCATCAACATTCAAATTATAGGGGTCCCAGAAAAAGAGAAAAAGAAAGGGTATGAGAAAAATGGACTGCAAGGAGATCCAACCAGTCCATTCTGAAGGAGATCAACCCTGGGATTTCTTTGGAAGGAATGATGCTAAAGCAGAAACTCCAGTACTTTGGCCACCTCATGTGAAGAGTTGACTCATTGGAGAAGACTCTGATGCTGCTAGGGATTGGGGGCTGGAGGAGAAGGGGACGACCGAGGATGAGATGGCTGGATGGCATCATGGACTCGATGGACATGAGTCTGAGTGAACGCCGGGAAATGGTGATGGACAGGGAGGCCTGGCGTGCTGCNAAGGAATGATGCTAAAGCAGAAACTCCAGTACTTTGGCCACCTCATGTGAAGAGTTGACTCATTGGAGAAGACTCTGATGCTGGGAGGGATTGGGGGCTGGAGGAGAAGGGGACGACCGAGGATGAGATGGCTGGATGGCATCATGGACTCGATGGACATGAGTCTGAGTGAACGCCGGGAAATGGTGATGGACAGGGAGGCCTGGCGTGCTGCGATTCACGGGGTCGCAAATAGTCAGACACGACTGAGTGACTGAACTGAACTGAACTGAACTGATAGTTGAAAATTTCCCCAACATGGAAATGGAAATAGTCAATCAAGTCCAAGAGGCACAAAGAGTCATGTACAGGATAAACCCAAGAAGAAACATGCCAAGGTACATAGTAATCAAACTAACAAAGATTAAACACAAAGAAAGAATATTAAAAGCAGCAAGGGATGCAAGGGTTCTTCAATATACAAGGGTTCAGTATATGCAAATCAATCAATGTGATACAACATATTAACAAATTGAAAGATAAAAGCTATATGATAATCTCAATAGATGCAGAAAAAGCCTTTGACAAAATTCAGCTCTTCAGAAAATGGGCATAGAAAGAACCTATCTCAACATAGTAAAGGCCATGTATGATAAGCCTACAGCAAACATTATTCTCAATGGTGAAAAACTGAAAGTATTGCCCCTAAGATCAGGAAAAAGACAAGGGTGTCCACTTTCACCACTATTATTCAACATAGTTTTGGAAGTCCTAGCTACAGCAATCAGAGAAGAAAAAGAAATAAAAGAAAGCCAGATCAGAAAAGAAGTAAAGCTCTCATTTTTGCAGATGACATGATACTGTACCTAGAAAACCCTAAAGATAAATTACTAGAGCTAATCAGTGAATTAACAAAGTCTCAGGATACAAAATTAATACATAGAAATCACTTGCATTTCTATACAGTAATAATGAAAAATGAGAGTATTTAAGAAATCAATCCCATTCACCACTGCAAAAAAATAATAAAATATCTAGGAATAAACTTACTTAAGGAGATAAACATTTCATGCAAAGATGGGTTCAATAAAGGACAGAAATGGTATGGACCTAACAGAACCAGAAGATATTAAGAAGAGGTGGCAAGAAAACACAGAACTGTACAAAAAAGATGTTCACAACCAAGATAATCATGATGGTGTGATCATTCACCTAGAGCCAGACATCCTGGAATGTGAAGTCAAGTGGGCCTTAGAAAGCATCACTATGAACAAAGCTAGTGGAGGTGATGGAATTCCAGTTCAGCTATTTCAAATCCTGGAGGATGATGCTGTGAAAGTGCTACACTCAATATGCCAGCAAATTTTGAAAACCCAGCAGTGGTCACAGGACTGGAAAAGGTCAGTTTTCACTCCAATCCCAAAGAAAAGCAATGGCAAAGAATGTTCGAACTACTACACAATTGCACTCATCTCACACGATAGTAAAGTAATGCTCAAAATTCTCCAAGCCAGGCTTTAGCGATACATGAACTGAGAACTTCCAGATGTTCAAGCTGGTTTTAGGAAAGGCAGAGGAATCAGAGATCAAATTGCCATCTGCTGAATCATGGAAAAAGCAAGAGAGTTCCAGAAAAAAATATCTATTTCTGCTTTATTGACTATGCCAAAGCCTTTGACTGTGTGGATCACAATAAACTGTGGAAAATTCTGAAAGAGATGGGAATACCAGACCACCTAACCTGCCTCTTGAGAANAATATTCCATGTTCCTGGGTAGGAAGAATCAATATTGTGAAAATGACTATACTACCAAACACAATCTACACATTCAATGTGATCCTTATCCAATTACCAATGGCATTTTTCACAGAACTAGAAAAAAAATTTTTTACACAATTCTAATGGAAACACCAAATAGCCAAAGCAGTCTTGAGAAAGAAGAATGGAGCTGTGGGAATCAAACTTCCTGGCTTCAGATGATACAAGAAAGTGACAGTCATGAAGTCAGTATGGTACTGGCACAAAAATAGAAATATAGACCAATGGAACCAGATAGAAAGCTCAGAAATAAACCCTTGAAACTATGGGTATCTTATTTTTGATAAAGGAAGCAAGAATATACAATGGGACAAAGACAGCCTCTTCAATAAATGGTGCTGGGAAAACTGGACAGCTATAAATAAAAGAATGAAATTAGAATGCTTCCTAACACCATACACAAAGATAAAATCAAAATGGATTAAAGACCTAAATGTAAGACCAGAAAGTATAAAACTCTTAGAGGAAAATAGGTAGAACACTCGATGACATAAATCAAAGCAAGATCCTCTATGATCATAAATAAAAGAATGAAATTAGAATGCTTCCTAACACCATACACAAAGATAAAATCAAAATGGATTAAAGACCTAAATGTAAGACCAGAAAGTATAAAACTCTTAGAGGAAAATAGGTAGAACACTCGATGACATAAATCAAAGCAAGATCCTCTATGATCCACATCCTAGAGTAATGGAAATAAAAACAAAAATAAGCAAGTGAAACCTGATTAAACTTAAAAGCTTTTGCACAGCAAAGGAAACTAAAAGCAAAGTGAAAAGACAACTCTCAGAATGGGAGAAAATAATAGAAAATGAAACAACTGACAAAGGATTGATTTCCAAAATATACAAGCAACTCATACAACTCCATTGCAGATAAAATCAATCAAAAAATGGGCCAAAGAACTAAATAGACATTTCTCCAAAGAAGACATAC
>SJYX01017264.1:275741-295515 GCA_006410675.1 Oreotragus oreotragus | reverse complement strand
GTGTATACTATCATGTAAGAAACGAATCACCAGTCTATGTTCGATGCAGGATGTTTGGGGCTGGTGTATGGGGATGATCTGGAGGGATGAGGTGGGGTGGGAGGTGGGAGAGGGGGGTTCATGTTTGGGAATTAATGTACACCCTTGATGGATTCATGTCAATGTATGCCAAAACCAATACAGTACTGTAAAGTAAAATAAAGTAAAAAAAAACAAAGAAGTAGTTAAAGCCTTCAAAAAATAATGCAGGAACATTCACTGAGACACATTTTCAAAGAATGAATGTTTTTCTTATCTCGCCGAGTAAAGACATCTGAGGAAAGGAGGAACATGTAATTTTAATGGAGAAAGAAAGTTATAAATAAGAATTATAACCTTTTGACATACAGATTAAGGAACAAGCTGTATAGAAAAGTGATAGCCACATTTGTCTGTCTGTTGTATGTCTTTCTGTCTCCCTCTCTTTCCTTTTTCTGAGGTTTAAGTGTGTGTGTGTGTATTCATGTACATGAGAAAAAGAAAAGAGAGAAATTGTATAATATAGAATCTACCTATCAAGAGCATACATACTATGTATGTGCTACATAAATTTATAGTTGGGCCCACAGATTAAGTAAGGATTGTTAAGAAGGGACTCTGTCTGAAATAAAGGAACTTAAATATTATTCAGAAATGCATGCACTGACTGGGAAATTGGGTCCGTCCTTTTAGGAAGTGTGTGAGAGTGTTTTATAAGGTATGGTTGGTTGTGATATTTTTAAGCTGCAATATGTTATTACTGTTTTTGTACAGGTTAACTATAGGAAGAAGTCTGTGAGTCCTGCTGAATAAGCAAAGATGGGAACTGTGGTCCATAGATTAGCTGGGTTTTCACCAGTCCCCACCCACTTCTGGTATGCCATCTTGTATTGCAAATCCTGGAAAGGTAAACACCAGATACTCTGTCACTAATTTTCCACACGTGTGATTCATACTCATCAATCATATGCACTGACAGAAGACTTAAGTTTGGAAACTAGTTATGAGAGAAGGGGCTACATGCAGGCCACTCTTTTTGCAGGCAGGAAGCAGCCGGCCAGTGTGACAACGGGGCCAACAGTCCTGCCATCATCTCCCTGATCCCTGAATTACAGGTGAGGTGATATGTTTGTGGAGCCAACATTCATTGTTTTCCACATTCTTAATTGTTAGAATCTGGGATTTCTTGCAGACATTTTTTAAAATACTGAAATTAATTACCAGAATACAAATGACTGAGTCTTTTGTTCATATTGCTCTCATGCTTTGCTTTTCAATGGGTGATATTAAAAAGTTTCCTTATGAAGCTGCTCTTTTCATTGATATGAAGTTTCATTTACCTTATGTATATTTTCTTATATAACATCTTGCCAAGTGTGAATTCATCTAATATATTTGGTTGGCCAAAAAGTTTGTTTGGGTTTTTCAGTGAGATGTTATGGAAAATCTCAAACGTTTTGGCCAACCCAGTATTTATCAACAGTTCCCTGGTGGTTCATACCTTGACCAAAAATTGTGAATATTATACTTTATAGGCGTAACTTGTTTTATTCCACTTAGCTTTATTGCATTTTACAGATACTGTGCTTTTTACAAATTGAAGGTTTTTGGCAACCCTGCCTCAAGCAAGCCTTGTTGGTGCCATTTTCCCAAAAGTATTTGCTTGCTTTGTATCTCTATATCACATTTTGGTGATTATCACAGCATTTCAAGCCATCCACTGACAAAAAGATTACGACTTGTTAAAGGCAAGAAGTTCGACAGTATTTTTTAGCAATAAAGTATTTTAAAATTAAGATGTACATATTGTTTTTGTAGCTATAATGCTATTGCACACTTAATAGAATACAGTAGAGCATAAAATAACTTTTATATATATGGAAAAACAAACAAAAAAAGTCTGTGATTCCCTGTTTGTTATATTTGCTTTATTGCAGTTGGTAGGGAACAGAATCTATATCTCTGAGGTATACCTGCAATTAGATCAAAGGTCTATTGCTTTAGAAAATAGTAAATTCTGTGATCAAAAGCAGATTAGCTTTTAAAAACATGATGCTCACTATTTACTTTTAGCTGCTTTATTTACATAATTGTATTATGGATGAAATAAAATGTCATTATTTTATATAATGTTTAAAAATGTTTATATAATGCTTAAATGTTTAAAAATAATCATGTTTAAATATCATTGTATAATATAAAGTGCTTTTATATGCAATCACTTTGAGTTTTTGTGGATTACAGACCCGTGAAATTCTAAGTATATGTAAATATCATGTGTATTTTACAAGAGAAAAAATAATAAAATTCAAAAGCTTCTGTCCAACACCTAAGTCATAAAGCTTGAGAGTCTGCAAAGGATGTTTTACTGTTTTATTAAACAAACTAATTATCTTCTCACAATTTTAAAATGCATCAAAAATTATTTATGTATAATAAACACAAGTGGTTAAAAGTTCATGATTTATCTTTCTAAAGCTGCATTATAGAAAGAGTTGATATTTTAAATAAACATTTTATTTTTATTTTCAGTATTTAGATAGATAAATATTTTTAACTTGTCTCAAGCATATTATTACATGGGTAAAAGAGGATTTTTCTATCACGTANATAATAAACACAAGTGGTTAAAAGTTCATGATTTATCTTTCTAAAGCTGCATTATAGAAAGAGTTGATATTTTAAATAAACATTTTATTTTTATTTTCAGTATTTAGATAGATAAATATTTTTAACTTGTCTCAAGCATATTATTACATGGGTAAAAGAGGATTTTTCTATCACGTATTGAAAATTAAGTGATTTTCAAATGTGATTTATGACTGTACCAAAACCGTCTGGTCTTACCTTTTTTCCCAATAATGTTAAAAAATCACATACCCAGGTAGATGAACCATTGACCTATTATGGTTTGGAAGTTTTCATACATTTTTATCTGGCTAATTTTGTTACTCCCTGAAGAATCCTTTTTGTAAATACTGAGCACTCATTGCCTCTGTAATGAAGTGTATCTAGGCAAATAGGTGGGTAAAATGCAGAAATTTGATACATAGATACATTTAAAATATCTACACAGAAACTGGCTTATAGGGTAATTATGTTTTCTACTATCAATAATTTATTGTTGCTTTATTATAGTGGAACCTGACACGTTGCATGGAAAATATAAACACCACGATTCAGATATATTTCCTTAATGACCTTATAACACCTGCCATGAAACAGATGTTCAGTAAATGTGAACGGAAAGATATTGTGAGCTAGCTTTGCAAATTATGGTCCCTTTCACCATGCTTAGAGACAAATAATTAAACTCATTAATAGTTTAACTATTCATGCTTAGGATAGTTCCTTTCATGCAACAAAAATTCATGTGATTTCATGTTAACAACAAATTGCAAAATAATCCACACAACCCTTATGGGGCTTTTCAGATGGTGCAGTAGTAAAGAATCTTCCTGCCAATGTAGGGGTTGGGAAAATTCGCCTGGAGTAAGAGATGCAACCCACTCCAGTATTCCTGCCCAGAAAATTTAATGGACACAGGAGCCTGGCAGGCTAGAGTTCATGGATCAGAGTCAGACATGACTGAGTGTGTGTGTGCACACACACCTACAGACACATATTCACATATCTTTGTCTCAGTAGCAACAGACTGTTATTAGCTTTTATAATAACAATAAATTATATAATCCAAATTATTTTCTAAAAAAGTAACATGAGCATCCCCCAACTCTTGTAGTCTTGAAGATTAAGCAAAATATAAAAAGACTAGACTCAAATAGCCACTTTTACAAAAATATTGAGGTGTATGTGGTAGTTTGTATACACATATATGCATATATACAGATGTGCATATACATGTAAAATAAGTAAACACTAGCTAGGGAAATAAAATTAAGATTTTATACTAAAACGAATGTGAAACATTTCAGTGATACGAAGAACAAAATGTTTTTATAAAGGCTTTCTGTCATTTGTAGCAACGCCTTAGTAGGAATAAAATTACACATGTAATATGTTGTTGTTGTTCAGTTACTCAGTCATGTCTGATTATTTTTGATTCCATGGACGGCAGCACATTGGGCTTCCCTGTCCTTCACCATCTCCTGGAGTTTCCTCAAACTCACATACGTTGAGTCAGTGATGCTATTCAATAATCTCATCCTCTGTCACCCTCTTCTCCTGCTTCAATCTTTCCCAGCATCAGGCTCTTTTGCCATGAGTCACCTCTTTGTATCTGGTGGCCAGAGTATTGGAGCTTCAGTTTCAGCATCAGTCCTTCCAAAGAATATTCAGGTTGACTTCCTTTAGGATGGACTGGTTTGATTTTCTTGCTATCCAAGGGATTCTCAAGAGTCTTCTCCAGCACTACAGTTTGAAGTCATTGATTCTTAGGCACTCAGTCTTTTTTATTGTCTGGCTCTCACATCCATTCATGACTGCTGGAAAAACCATAGCTTTGACTATATGTACCTTTGTTTGCAAAGTAATGTCTCTGCTTTTTAATATGCTGCCTAAATTGGTAAAAACTTTTCTTCCAATGAGCAAGAATCTTTTAATTTCATGTTTGCAGTCACTATCTTCAGAGATCTTGGAGCTCAAGAAAAGTCTGTCACCCAACAGAGTCTGTCACTGTTTCCATTGTTTCCCCATTTGCCATGAAGTAATGGGACTGCATGCTATGATCTTAGTTTTTTGAATGCTGAATTTTAAGCCAGCTTTTTTACTCTCTTCTTTCACCTTCATCAAAAGGCTTTTTAGTTCCTCTTCACTTTCTGCCATATGGGTGGTATTACCTGCATATCTGAGATTATTGATATTTCTCCCAGGAATCTTGATTCCAGCTTGTGCTTTATCCAGCCTGGCATTTTGCATGATGTACTCTGCATATAAGTTAAANCATCAAAAGGCTTTTTAGTTCCTCTTCACTTTCTGCCATATGGGTGGTATTACCTGCATATCTGAGATTATTGATATTTCTCCCAGGAATCTTGATTCCAGCTTGTGCTTTATCCAGCCTGGCATTTTGCATGATGTACTCTGCATATAAGTTAAATAAACAGAGTGGCAATATACAGCTTTGATGTATTCCTTTCCCAATTTTGAACCAGACTATTGTTCCATGTCGGGACTTGGACTAACCTGGATGTGTTACATGTATAAGTTATTTATAAATCTATATAATTTATAAGAGTTTTTCCAGGTGACTCAGTGGTAAAGACTGTCTGCCAGTGCAGGAGATGCAAGAGACATGGATTTGATCCCTGGGTCAGGAAGATTCCCTGGAGAAGGAAATGGCAACCCACTCTCATATTCTTTCCTGAAAAAAATCCCATGGACAGAGGAATCTGGTGGGCTACAGTACATGGGGCCACAAATAGTGGGACATGACTTAGTGACTAAGCACACATGTAGCACATAAAAATTTTAAATAAAAGTATTTAGTTTAAAATTTATCTATATATGTAAAATAGAAAAATATGAGGAAAAGGGCACAATTATTAAGGAGGGTTCGATTCAACCCCCCTTCATCTGAATCGGGCGGAGCCTCAGACGTGGCTCCCGTCTGTAGCCTTTTCTGTTCTGGGACAGAGTCGCGGCGGCCGTTTTTGTCTTATCTTTCTGTCACTTCTCTGGGTTCTGTACATCCTGTCTCTTATACACATCTAGATGTGTATAAGAGACAGGGAAGATTCCCTGGAGAAGGAAATGGCAACCCACTCTCATATTCTTTCCTGAAAAAAATCCCATGGACAGAGGAATCTGGTGGGCTACAGTACATGGGGCCACAAATAGTGGGACATGACTTAGTGACTAAGCACACATGTAGCACATAAAAATTTTAAATAAAAGTATTTAGTTTAAAATTTATCTATATATGTAAAATAGAAAAATATGAGGAAAAGGGCACAATTATTAAACAATGACATAAACAGGATATTGATGTATGAAGAAAGATGTTTATTAGTAAAATCAGCTTTAGAATAAATGTCTATTTATTTTTCATAAATTAATTAGGCATGTACAGTTATTATAAATTTATAGACTACAAAAAACTGTGCTTATTAAGTTAGCATAAAACTTTAAAAATAATTAGGACAAAGAATAAAATGTATCATGTTTAATTTGTGATACTGTAATAGTTGGGACTTTGCTATGAGGAATTGATTTATTGCACTCAAGTCAGTACTGTTTGTGGCATGACAGGTCAATAAATCTAGAGATGAGTTGTTGAGACAGGGGTGGCAACTTTACAAAGAAATCCAGCAGAACAAGAAGATAGTGGATTGTTTAGCCTGGTCTGGATGTTATTTTTTTTGTATAGAAAAAAAAGAGGAAGAGGTGAGGAAGCCAAGTTTTCTTCTTTTCTTTTTTAAGGCAAAAAGTTGCTGCAATTATTTTCTAATACCAGCCGGGTTCCCGAGAGTATATATGTTAATTTATTTTTTCATGCAGCCATTCACAGATGGGCTTGGACAGGTTATCCCCAGTAGGCTAAACAAAGGTATTTTAGCTTAACATTCAGGCATAGGAGGCAGGTTCCTAGAGTAGGGCACGAATGTATGCTTTAAGTTACTAGTCAAATTCAGTTCAGTCACTCAGTCGTGTCTGACTCTGTGATCCCAAGGACTGCAGCACACAAGGCCTCCCTGTCCATCACCAACTCCCAGAGTTTACTCAAACTTATGTCCATTGAGTCGGTGATGCCATCCAACCATCTCATCCTCTGTCCTCCCCTTCTCCTCACGCCTTCAATCTTTCCCAGCATAAGTGTCTTTTCAATGAGCCAGTTCTTTGCATCAGGTGGCCAAAGTATTGGACTTTCAACTATAGCATCAGTCTTTCCAATGAATATTCAGGACTGATTTCCTTTAGGATGGACTGGTTGGCTCTCCTTGCAGTCCAAGGGACTCTCAAAAGTCTTCTCCAACACCACAGTTCAAAAACATCAATTCTTTAGCATTCAGCTTTCTTTATGGTCCAACTCTCACATCCATACATGACTACTGGAAAAACTATAGTCTTGAGTCGACGGACTTTTGTTGGCAAAGTAATGTCTCTGCTTTGTAATATGCTGTCTAGGTTGGTCATAACTTTCCTTCCAAGGAGTAAGCATCTTTTAATTTCATGGCTGCAGTCACTATCTGCAGTGACTTTGGAGACCCCCAAAATAAAGGCTGCCCTGGTTTCCAATGTTTTCCCATCTATTTGCCATGAAGTGATGGGACAGGGTGCCAGGATCTTAGTTTTCTGAACGTTGAGCTTTAGGCCAACTTTTTCACTGTTCTCTTTCACTTTCAGCAAGAGGCTCTTTAGTTCTTCCTCACTTTCTGCCATAAAGGTGGTGTCATCTGCATATCTGAAGTTATTGATTTTCCTCCCAGCAATCTTGATTCCAGCTTGTGCTTTTTCCAGCCCAGCGTTTCTCAAGATATACTCTGCATATAAATTAAGTAAGCAGGGTGACAATATATTCCTTTTCCTATTTGGAACCAGTCTGTTGTTTCAGGTCCAATTCTAACTGTTGGTTCCTGACCTGCATACAGGTTTCTCAAGAGGCAGATCAGGTGGTCTGGTATTCCCATCTCTTTCAGAATTTTCCACAGTTTGTTGTGATATACACAGTCAAAGGCTTTGGCATAGTCAATTAAGCAGAAATAGATGATTTTCTGGAATTGTGTTGCTTTTTTGATGATCCAATGGATGTTGGAAATTTGATCTCTGGTTCTTCTGTCTTTTCTAAATCCAGCTTGAACATTTGGAAATTCACAGTTCACATATTGCTGAAGCCTGGCTTGGAGAATTTTGAGCATTACTTTATTAGCGTGTGAGATGAGTGCAATTGTGCAGTAGTTTGAGTATTCTTTGGCATTGCCTTTCTTTGGGACTGGAATGTAAACTGACCTTTTCTAGTCCTGTGGCCACTGTTGAGTTTTCCAAATTTGCTGACATATTGAGTGCAGCACTTTCACAGCATCATCTTTTAGGATTTAAAATAGCTCCACTAGAATTCCATCACCTCCACTAGCTTTGTTCATAGTGAGACTTCCTAAGGCCCACTTGACTTCACATTCCAGGATGTCTGGCTCTAGGAGAGTGATCACACCATTGTGGTTATCTGGGTCGTGAAGATCTTTTTTGTACAGTTCTTCTGTGTATTCTTGCCACCTCTTCATAATATCTTCTCCTTCTGTTAGGTCAATACAATTTCTGTCCTTTATTGAGCCTATCTTTGCATGAAATGTTCCCTTGGTATCTCTAAATTTCTTGAAGAGATCTCTAGTCTTTCCCATTCTATTGTTTTCCTCTATTTCTTTGCACTGAAGAAAGCTTTCCTATCTCTAAATGGTATTCTTTGGAACTCTGCGTTCAAAGAGGTATATCTTTCTTTTTCTCTTTTGCCTTTTGCTTCTCTTCTTTTCACAGCTATTTGTAAGTTCTCCTCAGACAGCCATTTTTCTTTTTCACCTTTCTTTCCCATGTGGATGGTCTTGATCCTTGTCTCCTGTACAATGTCACAAACCTCCATCCATAGTTCATCAGGCACTCTATCAGATCTAGTCCCTTAAATCTATTCTCACTTCCACTATATTATTGAGGAGTCAGGACAAAAATTTACCAGAGATAAGAGTTAAGATAAAATTTACCAAAGTTAACTTGCCCCCAAGGGCTTCCAAGAATTCCTCTTCTAGGTATTCTGCAACAGAACTCTCTCCTTTTTTAGAACAATTTGCTAACCACCATGAGCCTGATAACCCGTAAACCAATCCCCATAAAGGTCAGACTGTATGCACCAATCAAACTGTTCCCATCCTAATCACACCTGTTTGTGGCTTTTGTGCTTAAAAACTGCTCAGTAACGACTGCTGGGGTTCGCTCCTCCTCGGAGGTGACTGAACCCCAGCGCGCCGGCTTAATAAATCCTCTTGCTGTTTGCATCGAATCCGAGCCTTGGTGGTCTTTGGAGCGACGGGTCCCAGGAAAAGACCGTGAGGTCTAACATTTGGGGGCTTGTCCGGGATCCCTCGCTCATCTCAGATCCCCCTGACTCCCGGATTCGGAGGTACGCTCGAGCTTCTGTTGTGTGTCCATTGTTGGGTCGCTCTGCTTCCGTTCCTCCTCTTTTTCTTCTCTGATCTGTCCTTGACTCTTTTTTTCGGAGTTTCAGTGAACTGGCGAACGGTTGCAGAGGCAATTGATAAGTCCTGGCCAGGGCTACCCTCTGGCGGACTTTGAAGGCACTGCAACAGGTGAGCCACAGTAACTAGAGCCCGGAAGGGTGAAACTCCCCCTTCTTTTCAACTGAGGATAAGGCCTAAAAGCATACCCTGTGGGCACGGGACAGGCACTTAAAGGCCACTAGGGCGCCTGCCACTTGAAGACTCCCGTGATAGGATAAGGGGGTCACGGAATGGGCCAGAAACCACTAGGGTGCCCACCCCCAGCAAGAAAACTTCCGTGCAACGACGTAGGCACATGAACTGTTCCAAAAGCATACCATAAGCCCAACTTTTTGGCCGCCACCACTCCCGGTAAGATTTCCTGGTGGTTATCCTCACTGGCTTTTCGCTCATGTGCCTGTCCACCTCTGATTTTCTGGAAACCTGTCGGGAAGGCAGGTCTATGACGATCCTTGGGGACACCCAAGACGTTGATCTGGAAGGAGGGTTCGATTCAACCCCCCTTCATCTGAATCGGGCAGAGCCTCAGACGCGGCTCCCGTCTGCAGCCTTTTCTGTTCTGGGACAGAGTCGCGGCGGCCGTTTTTGTCTTATCTTTCTGTCACTTCTCTGGGTTCTGTACATCTCTCTCCTAATTTGTTTTCTCCGTGACGAACCAATGATGGGACAGACTGTGACCACCCCCTTGTATTTGACTATAGATCATTGGACTGAAGTTAAGACCAGGGCCCATAACCTGTCAGTAGGAGTAAAAAAGGGAAAATGGCAGGCCTTATGTTCAGTAGAGTGGCCAAATTTCCAGACATGATGGGACAGACTGTGACCACCCCCTTGTCTTTGACTATAGATCATTGGACTGAAGTTAAGACCAGGGCCCATAACCTGTCAGTAGGAGTAAAAAAGGGAAAATGGCAGGCCTTATGTTCAGTAGAGTGGCCAAATTTCCAGACAGGATGGCCACCCGAAGGCTCTTTCTCCCTGGAACAGGTGAACCAAGTAAAAGCTGTAGTTTTTACTCCCGGGCCCCAGGGGCATCCTGATCAGGTGCCCTGCATTATAGTTTGGGAAGATCTAGTTCTCTCCCCCCCGGCGTGGGTCCGGCCTTTTATTCTTCCCACAGGAATGATGTCGGGACCTGCTGAGAAGATTTTTGCTTTAAAATCTACGGCAAAAAAGGAAAAAACAAAAACCTCTGCTAAAGAAGTATACCCGGACACCCAAGCTGATCTTCTACTCCTAAACCCCCCTCCACCTTATCCACCAGCATTGGCCCCTTTGCCGGGCCCGCTCCCCGTGGCTCCAGCGGCTCCACCAACCGCCCCACCCGAATTAGCCCTAGGGGGGAAAGAAGGGATGGGTCCAGCGGCGGGGACACGAAGCCACCGAGTGACCACTCCAGAATCTACCGTCCTCCCCCTCCGGGAATATGGCCCCCCTGATAATCGTGGAAACAGGCCACTTCAATATTGGCCGTTCTCTGCTTCAGACCTCTATAATTGGAAGACCCATAACCCCCCCTTTTCTGACAACCCGCAGGCACTGACTTCTCTAATTGAATCCCTTGTTTTCTCACATCAACCCACTTGGGATGACTGCCAGCAGTTACTGCAGACTCTCCTCACAACGGAGGAGAGGCAACGAGTACTGCTGGAAGCCTGGAAAAATGTGCCAGGAGACGATGGGCGCCCCACGGCACTCCCCAATGAAATTGATGCTGGATTCCCGCTGACGAGACCCAACTGGGACTACAATTCGCCAGCAGGTAGGGAGCACCTGAGGGTCTACCGCCAGGCTCTAGTCGCGGGTCTCCGAGGGGCTGCAAGGCGCCCCACCAATCTGGCCAAGGTAAGAGAAGTGACTCAGGGATCCTCTGAGTCACCGACTGTGTTTCTAGATAGATTAATGGAGGCGTTCAGGCGATTCACCCCCTATGACCCTACGTCCGAAGAGCACAAGGCAACAATAGCCATGGCCTTTATTGATCAGTCAGCCTCAGATATCAAAAAGAAATTGCAGAGATTAGATGGGTTACAGGGATTCTCCTTTCAAGATCTGGTTAGAGAAGCAGATAAAGTATTCAATAAGAGAGAGACTGAGGAAGAAAAAGAAGAAAGGAAAAGGAGGGAACAGGACGAACGGGAACTAAAAAGAGAAAAGAGACAAGAAAAAAACTTGACCAGAATTCTGGCCACGGTAATAAGAGAAGGAAGAGAGGGAGATAAAACAAAAAAAGAAAGAGATCATAAAGGAAACAAAGCAGGGACTAGGCCACCACTAGATAAAGACCAGTGTGCTTACTGCAAAGAAAAGGGACATTGGCTTAAAGACTGTCCCAAAAAGAAGAGGGGAAAACCCTCCACCCCAGATAAGATCCTGGCTCTTGAAGAAGAAGACTAGGGGAGACGGGGCTCGGAACCCCTCCCCGAGCCTAGGGTAACTCTTAAGGTGGAGGGGAAGCCCGTACAGTTCCTGGTAGACACTGGAGCCCAGCATTCAGTCTTGTTACATTCAGAAGGAACAATGTCCGCAAGGAAGGCTTGGGTACAGGGCGCTACAGGGTATCGGCAATACCCATGGACTACCCGAAGAACAGTGGACCTAGGCGTGGGCCGGGTATCCCACTCGTTCCTCGTGATCCCTGAATGCCCATACCCCTTACTAGGACGGGACTTGCTTACAAAGGTGGGGGCTCAGATTCACTTTCACACTGAAGGTGCCACGGTAACGGACGGGAAAGGGAGGCCATTGCAGGTTCTAACCCTGAGACTGGAAGATGAGTACAGGCTATTTGAAGACCCATCCCCTGAGGCCGCAGATATGCAGGAGTGGATGGCTAAGACCCCTCTAGCCTGGGCTGAAGTTTCCGGCATGGGAATGGCGGTCCGCCAGCCCCCGGTGGTAGTGGAGATCAAGGCCTCCTCTACCCCCATATCTGTCCGCCAGTACCCGATGAGTAGGGAAGCCAGAGACGGGATTCGCCCTCATATCTTGCGGCTACTCAAGTTAGGAATACTAATAAAGTGCCAATCAGCCTGGAACACCCCTCTGCTTCCGGTCCGCAAACCCGGAACGGGCGACTACCGACCTGTGCAAGATCTAAGGGAAGTTAACAAACGGGTGACCGACCTCCACCCAACAGTGCCTAACCCTTACAACTTGCTGAGTGCTCTTCCCCCCGACCGAAAATGGTACACTGTCTTAGATTTAAAAGATGCCTTCTTCTGTCTAAAACTTAGTCCCGTCAGCCAGCCTATTTTTGCTTTTGAATGGAAAGATCCTATTTCAGGACTATCTGGACAACTGACATGGACCAGACTGCCTCAGGGATTCAAAAACTCGCCAACGATCTTCGACGAAGCCCTCCACCAGGACCTCACGCATTTCCGTGCCTCCAACCCCCAGGTAACTCTACTTCAATATGTAGACGACCTGCTCCTGGCTGCGAATACCAGAGAAGAATGCCTGAAGGGAACCGAGGACCTGCTAACTGAACTCGGATCCCTCGGCTACCGTGCCTCAGCCAAAAAGGCCCAGATCTGCCGGCAGCAGGTTAGTTATCTGGGGTATCAGATTAAGGACGGAAAGCGGTGGCTCTCGGAGGCCAGGAAAGAAGCTGTGGCTAGAATACCAGCCCCCAAGACCTCCCGACAGGTCAGAGAATTCCTGGGAACGGCAGGATTCTGCAGACTCTGGATTCCAGGATTTGCAGAGATGGCTGCCCCCTTATACCCCCTAACGAAGGACAGCACCCCCTTTGTCTGGGGAGAGGGTGAGCAGAAGGCTTTCGACAACATCAAGCGAGCCTTGTTGTCGGCTCCTGCCCTGGGACTTCCAGACGTAAACAAGCCGTTCCACCTCTACGTGGCGGAGAACAACGGCGTTGCAAAGGGGGTCCTCACTCAGAGACTAGGACCATGGAATCGCCCCGTAGCATACTTATCAAAAAGGCTGGACTCTGTAGCCGCCGGCTGGCCCAACTGCTTGCGTATAGTGGCGGCCGTGGCGGTGCTGGTAAAAGATGCAGACAAACTGACTCTGGGGCAGAACTTGGTCGTCACCGCACCTCACGCCCTAGAGAATGTGATTCATCAGCCCCCCGAGAGATGGCTGACCAACGCCCGGATGACCCACTACCAGACGCTGCTCCTGAATTCTGAGCGAATCAGATTCACGCCTGCTACAGGACTCAACCCTGCCACGTTGCTGCCAGACCCCAGCCAATCCGAAGTGATGCACGACTGCCAGGAAGTGCTGGCGGAAGTACATGGGACCCGCAGAGATCTTTCAGACCAGCCGCTCCAGGATGCCGAGGTGACGTGGTATACAGATGGGAGCAGTTTCCTTGAAGAAGGTAAGCGGCGGGCAGGGGCAGCGGTGGTAGATGGGACTGATGTAATCTGGGCAACCGCCCTTCCTCAAGGAACATCAGCCCAAAAAGCCGAGTTGATTGCCCTCACCAAGGCTCTAGAGCTGTCACGAGGAAAGAAGGTTAACATCTACACTGACAGTAGATATGCCTTCGCGACTGCGCATGTCCATGGGGCCATATACCAGCAAAGGGGACTACTCACATCAGCCGGCAAAGAGATTAAGAATAAAGATGAGATCCTGGCACTGCTAGCCGCCCTCATGTTACCTGAGAAAGTCAGTATAATCCATTGCCCCGGGCACCAGAAAGATCAGTCTGCGGTAACAAAGGGAAACAACATGGCTGACCAGGTCGCGCGAGAAGTGGCGACAAAAGGCGGATTACCGGAGTTACTGGTCATTCACTCCGAGAACGAGAATAGCCCCCCTCTGCAGCCAAAAAGAAAACAGGCTATGAAGGCAGAAGAGGCTAGAGAGATGCTAAAGCAAATGCACCATTGGACTCACTTGGGGGCTAAAAAGCTAGTCTCCCTTCTGAATAAGACAGAATGCGAGGTGCCAGGGCTTCTCAAGATGGCTGAACAATTGGTCCAGAACTGCAGGCCCTGCCAAGAGGTAAATGCCGGCCAAAACAAAGCAAGCCAAGGTAAGCGGCTGCGTGGAGACCGGCCGGGGACTTATTGGGAAGTAGACTTCACCGAAGTGCGTCCAGCGAGGTATGGCAACAAATATCTTTTGGTTTTTGTGGACACTTTTTCGGGGTGGGTAGAGGCCTTCCCCACCAAGAATGAAAATGCACTCACGGTGGCAAAGAAAATCTTAGAAGAAATCTTCCCGCGTTTTGGGGCACCGAAGATGTTAGGATCAGATAATGGGCCAGCTTTTACGGCCCAAGTTAGTCAGGAAGTAGCTAAATTTCTGGGGACTAATTGGAAATTACATTGTGCATACCGACCCCAGAGTTCAGGACAGGTAGAAAGAATGAATAGGACTCTAAAAGAGACCCTAACTAAATTGTCCTTGGAGACTGGCGGTACTGACTGGACGGTGCTCCTTCCTCTGGCCTTGTTCCGAGTAAGGAACACCCCCTCTCGCTTTGGTCTTTCCCCTTTCGAGATCCTGTACGGGGCTCCTCCCCCCATACTGTCTCTCAGGGAGGGATTTGATCCCCGTAGTTTTAATAATGGTGATCTGTGTAGCAGGCTGAAAGGACTCCAACTGGTTCAGAAGGAGGTGTGGACCCAGCTCGCCGAAGCCTATCAGCCCGGCACCCCTGGAGAAGCTCACCCGTTCCAGGTGGGAGATTCCGTTTACGTCCGCCGACACCGGCAGCAGAACCTTGAACCCAGGTGGAAGGGACCTTACATCGTCCTACTCACCACTCCCACCGCTGTCAAGGTTGACGGGATCTCATCTTGGATCCACGCCTCCCACGTCAAGGCCGCCCCTGAACCATCACCCCAATGGAAGGCACACCGTACTTCCCACCCCTTAAAGCTCAAACTCTGCCGATCTCCGGGCTTGCAGTCCTCTTCCTGATTCTCCCGACTGTGAGTTTGTTTAATCCCCATCAGCCTCAACTACTGACGTGGCAGGTGGTTTCACAGGTAGGAGATGTCATATGGTCCAGTACCAATGTCACTCCGCCGTCCACCTGGTGGCCTGACCTTTACCCGGATCTCTGTAAATTGGCAGTAGGAGCTCCCCCTGACTGGGACCTTGAGAGCTGGACTGATCACAGTAAGCCCCCCCAGAAACCCCTTCTGGACGACATAGAGGGATGGGGCCCGTCTCGGGCAGATTCCCTAGGCGATGCAGCGCCATATGTGATTGGGGGAGGTTGCGCCACCAAAAATAGAAGAAAAAAATTACTAAAACCCACCTTTTATGTTTGCCCGGGGTTCCACCGGGGTCGTGCCTTGAGCTATTGCGGGGGGAGGGATACATTCTATTGTCGGCACTGGGGTTGTGAGACTACTGGTGATGCTTACTGGAAGCCGTCTTCCAGCTGGGACTTCATTACTGTTAAGGCTAATTACTCCCATGATGGTACTGAGATGTGTGAAACCTGGTGCCACCCACTCCATATCAAATTCACTGATCAGGGAAGGCGAAAAAAAAGCTCAGACTGGGCAAAAGGTTATTCTTGGGGTCTCAGACTAGATCAATCAGGATATGACAATGGATTGTTATTCACTATTAGACTGAAAATCGAGTCCCCGCCCCCAACAGGCGTCGGACCTAATCCCATCCTCCATCCTCAGGAACGAGGCTCCATTAATGAGAGTCAGAAATCAGCCCTAAAAATTGTACCTACTCCTAGTCATGTACCCTCAACACAGGACCGAATGCTGACTTTGGTCGAAAAAGCCTTTGAGGTCCTGAACGCTACCAACCCAGAGGCTACCAGATCTCGCTGGCTCTGCTATGCAGCTCCCCCGCCTTACTATGAAGCTATAGGAATAACGGGCACAGTAAGTAACTCCGATTCCCCCGGTCAATGCCGATGGCAGCAGAGAGGGACAGTCAGACTCACTCTCTCTGCCGTGTCAGGGCAAGGACTATGTATAGGTTCCCCGTCCCCAACTCAGACACACCTTTGCAATACCACTAGAAACAGCCTCAACTCCACTGGCTACCTCCTTCCCCCTGAAGATGGATGGTGGGCATGTAATACGGGTCTTACGCCCTGTGTGTCTATGGCAGTGTTTAATGGTTCGGGTGATTTCTGTGTGTTGGTACGGTTGATACCCCGACTCATCTACCACCCCGACGACTCTTTTTTAAATGCCTATGAAAAAGGCCATCGAGCAAAAAGAGAGCCGGTAACTCTCACTCTGGCGGTCCTCTTGGGCCTCGGAGTAGCCGCTGGGGTCGGGACCGGTACGGCAGCCCTCATCCAGCAGCCCCAATACTATGCTAGTTTACAACAGGCCATAGATGCCGACCTTCGGGTCCTAGAAGATTCCATCACTAAATTAAAAGAATCTTTAACCTCTCTGTCTGAAGTAGTGATGCAAAACCGGAGAGGCCTAGACCTCCTGTTCCTGAAAGAGGGTGGAATATGTGCAGCTCTCAAGGAAGAATGTTGTTTCTATGTGGACCATTCTGGGGTCATCACCGACTCCATGAATAAGTTAAGAGAAAGATTGGCAAATAGGCAGAAAGAAAGGGAAAACACCCAAGGATGGTTTGAGTCCTGGTTCAACAAAACCCCGTGGTTTGCCACCCTGATATCCACTCTGATGGGGCCATTAATCATTCTACTCCTCCTCCTAACTATAGGACCCTGTATCCTTAACAGGGTAATTTCTTTCATCAGAGACAGGATAAGTGCAGTACAAGTGCTCGTGCTGAGACAACAGTATGCAGCACTCCCCCAGGAAGACATCAACCTAAGGTTTCAAGATTAAAACCTTTTACAAAAAGAAAAGGGGAATGAGGAGTCAGGACAAAAATTTACCAGAGATAAGAGTTAAGATAAAATTTACCAAAGTTAACTTGCCCCCAAGGGCTTCCAAGAATTCCTCTTCTAGGTATTCTGCAACAGAACTCTCTCCTTTTTTAGAAAAATTTGCTAACCACCATGAGCCTGATAACCCGTAAACCAATCCCCATAAAGGTCAGACTGTATGCACCAATCAAACTGTTCCCATCCTAATCGCACCTGTTTGTGGCTTTTGTGCTTAAAAAGTGCTCAGTAACGACTGCTGGGATTCGCTCCTCCTCGGAGGTGATTGAACCCCGGCACGCCGGCTTAATAAATCCTCTTGCTGTTTGCATCGAATCCGAGCCTTGGTGGTCTTTGGAGCGACAGGTCCCAGGAAAAGACCGTGAGGTCTAACACTACCCCGTGTCCGAGGTCAGGGGCGGCCAGGAAGAGACACCCCACGTCCGAGGTCAGGGGCGGCTGGGAGAAACCACCTTGTGCCCGAGGCCAGGGGTGGTGACCTGGAGGAGCCACCCTGAGCCCGAGGCCAGGGGCGGCAGCTGGGAGAAGCCACCCACGCCCGAGGCCACAGCTGGCGGCCGGGAGGAGCAACCCGAGGAGCAGGGGCTGCGCACAGGCCTAGAGCTTCTGTTTACCTGTATGTAAAGCAGGACCAATGAGACCTAGAGCTGCCTGGGTGGTTGCAAGGACTGGGTTTTCGTCTTATTTCATTGGTTGCTTCTGTTCAATTTCCCTTGCCTCATTTCTTTCTTTTTTGTGGTCACACCGCATGGGGGATCTTAGTGCTTCCTGCAGTGGAAGTGCAGAGTCTTAATCACTGGACTGCCAGGGATGTTCCCTCATTTCTTTTTATTGTTAAATATTCCATCTTATGGATCTATTACATTTATTTATTAACCAGTTCAGGGTAATTTGGTTTGTTTTCATGTTTTGGTTATTCTGATGAATGTTGTTATAAACACTTCTGTATAAGTTTTATGGTGCACATGTTTTTATCCACCCCCCCCCCCCACCGCCGGGAATTTATCCAGTGATAGGATTATTAAGTCATTTGATAACTCTGTATTTAACCTCTTTAAGTGAGTAAGTGTTAGTCGCTCAGTCGTGTTGACTCATCGAGACCAAAAGAACTGTAGCCCACCAGGCTCCTCTGTCTGTGGAGTTCTCCAGGCAAGAATACTGGAGTGGGTTGCCATTCCCTTCTCCAAGGGATCTTCCCCACCCAGGAATCAAACCTAGGTCTCCCACATTGTGGGCAGATGCTTTAGGGAATGCCATATTCATAAGCTGAAGCCCCCTCATTGTGGCTAGATTTGGAGTGAGGAAGTAATGAAGGGTAAGTGAGGCTATGGTGGAGCCCTGATCTGATAGGAATTATGTTCTTATAAGAGGAGTCACCAGGGAGCTCTCTCTTCACCTTTCCTCTTGCCTATGAAGACCCAGGGAGAAGTTGTCCATCTGCAAGTCAGAGGAGAGCTGTAACCAGAAACTGAATTGGCTGTACCTTCATCTTGGACTTCCTCGCATCCAGAACTGTGAGAAAATAGACTTCTGTTGCCTTTTAAAAGTTTATTTTTAATTTCTATTGTTTAAACCACTGAATCTGTGGTGTTTTTATGGCATCCCAAGGTGACTAATGCTTCCCTTGTGGCTCAGCTGGTAAAGAATCTGCCTGCAGTGCGGGAGACCTAGGTTTGATCCCTGGGTTGGGAAGATCCCCTGGAGAAGGGAAAGGCTACCCACTCCAGTATTCTGGCCTGGAGAATTCTATGGATGGTATAGTCCATGGGGTTGCAAAGAGCTGTACACAACTGAGCAATCTGCACTTCACAAGGTGACTAAGACAAGTGATGCTCTTACCATGAAGCAGTCTTTTTCGTCTTTGAATTTGTGATTGTAGTGATATAATTTAGTTGGGTATTGTGTAATGCATGAAATAATGAGTAGGAAAAGTTATTTTTCTGAAAAATAAATAGATTTTTGGAAAGACATGATGAAGGCACATCTCTAAAGAAAAAGCATTGAATTAGGTATCTCTTTCTGAAAATACTTTGTTAATAGTAAAGTTCTCAGAAAATATGTTTTCATCGGTTCTGGAAGGAATCAGTCATACTGAGTTCTCTTAACTAACCTAAATTTGCATTCTACTCCCATAGAGCAATTTCAACCACAGCACGGTATATGGCTCCACCAGATTAGAAGCAGGGGGTGGCTCAGACGGTAAAGACCCTGCCTGCAGTGCGGGAGACCTGGGTTCGATCCCTGGGTTGGGAAGAGCCCCTGGGGTGGGGCATGGCAACCCTCTCCAGTGTTCTTACCTGGAGAATCCCCGTGGACAGAGGAACCTGGCAGACCACAGACAGTCCGTGGTGTTGAAAAGAGTTAGACACCACTGAGGAACTAAGCACATGAACTAAAATAGACAATAATATGGGTGGCAGAAACCTAAGTTACTGACTGTACCTAACTCCTAGGAAAATAATGAAATGAACCTGAGTCTGGAACTGTGGATCCAGTACAGGAATTGTATATGCTGGGAAGAAAATAGCATTTCTAGCGTTGGCTTCTAGAAATAGGAAGGATTAGCAGCACAACTGCTCTGCGGCTCCTCTATTTACACATTTTTTCTTAATTTAAATTTATTTGTTTTTAGTTGGAGGGTAGTTGCTCTACAGTATTATGTTGGTTTTTGGCACATGTTAACATGATTCAGCCATAGGAATATATATGTCCCCTCCCTCTTGAACCTCCC
>SJYX01017264.1:235849-255808 GCA_006410675.1 Oreotragus oreotragus | reverse complement strand
CCAGGGGCTTGAGGGTAAAAAAAAAAAAAAAAAAAGATTTTCTTGTTTTCTTGCCCAGTCATGAACTCACCTGCTTCCCTAGCCCTCATCTTTTCCTGGTTTATTGAGAATCATGGTACCATCTCTTGGGTTTTTCCTCTGTCATCTCTTTTATTACTTCCTTATTGAATTTACTCTAAGTTTTTTTTTTTTTTAATGCTAGTTAACTTGAAATTGAAATGTCTTTTTTTTTTTAAAAAAGCTATCTTTTAAATGCACCCGCCCCTCCCTCACCCCGGCCCACACACTCCCACCATGGGATCCTTCAAGTTAAACAGGTTTTCATAGAGAAGTTCTGATAAAACTCTGGCTAAACAAGGAATTGAGTAAGATTTCACCAAAATTCAAAGGGAAACCAGACTTAAGTGATTTTGAATATTTTCTCAGAAGAATTGGGCAAGCACTAGCATGAAAGGCTATATCATTTGAAAGATATCCTGCTTTATTATTCTCATGGAAATTCACATCAAAACTAATAAAAAACCCCCAAGATTCTTTTGTTTTATGAGGTATGGTAAGCAGATGGGACAGGGATTTGAGTATACTGCTAATGGGGCAGTAGCTTTGAATTTGAGGAGGCAGTGGCAGAGAGGCAGGAGAGGGAGATGCAGCTTTGACAGTTGGTATCCCAGTCTTCCTTATTCTGTCACATCACAAGTTTCTGATCTGCAACAACCTGAAGGGAGAGAAGGAGATAGTTTGATGTATGAGTGGGCATGGAAAGTTACAAGGTGCTTTAAAATATATTATTTTATTCAATCTTTATAACACGTGTGTGAAGTGGGTAGCACAGCATATTACTTGGCTTACCCTCAAATCTGAGTGACTTACAGCAACAAAGTTGATTTAACATTTACATTTAGTGTAAGCTGTAGATCAGCTGCATCTCTGCTTCCCATGTCCTCGTCATTTTAGAATTCCAGCTGAAAGAGCAGCTTCCTTACAGGCACACTGTTATAATAACAAAGAGATGGGACAAGCATCACATTCCGGTGGACACACCATATGATCAGATCCAAAGACAGTGGGTTGAAAGTGACAGAAAGTGAAAGTGAAAGTCATTAAGTCGTGTCTGACTCCCCATGACCCCACAGACTACACAGTCCAAGGTATTCTCCAGGCCAGAATACTGGAGTGGGTAGCTGTTTCCTTCTCCAGGGGATCTTCCCATCCCAGGGATAGAACCTAGGTCTCCCGCATTGCAGGCAGATTCTTTACCAGCTGAGCCACAAGGGAAGCCCAAGAATACTGNCCAGGCCAGAATACTGGAGTGGGTAGCTGTTTCCTTCTCCAGGGGATCTTCCCATCCCAGGGATAGAACCTAGGTCTCCCGCATTGCAGGCAGATTCTTTACCAGCTGAGCCACAAGGGAAGCCCAAGAATACTGAAGTGGATGGCCTGTTCCTTCTCCAGCAGATCTTCCTGACCCAGGAATTGAAACAGGGTCTGGCATTATAGGCAGATTCTTTACCAACTGAACTATCAGGAAAGCCCGCATTGAAAGTGTACAGTAATAATGCTGCACACCAATGGAAAGTTTTATTATTGTGATTGTGCTTCTTATTTTACAGAGGTGGAAACCAGTGCTTAGGTTAAACTGCCCAAGTTCACACCACTGACAACTGGCAGAAGCCAACGTGGAACTCAAGTTTTGACCCAAGGCCATTACTTTATTTGCATTATACCAACAAAAATGGCAGCTTCATTCACTCATCCGTCTTTGTTGCTGTTTGTCTTGAGAACAATTTTCCTCGTAATGACTTCCTAGGAAAGTAGTTAACCCAGTGCCCATTACGCTTCCTTCCCTTACAATTCTCCAATAAATGGCTTTAAAATGGCTTTGAAATGCAAATGTGTTCCACGTGAGAGAAGTATTTTGTAAGTTACTGATAGTCCATTCTTGGATGAAAGCTTAAATTAAAAAATAAAATCCCTTTTCAACACTGAAACTAGATTAACTTAATTTTCCTTTAGCAATCCTAAATCTCAAATTTCTTTGCATCAATTAAAGACATTGTATCAGTTAAAGCCAAATAGAATTTATAGTGATGGTTGTGTAGATTTTTAGTGAATAGGAATTTTGTAAGCATCTCCAGATTGAGGTGCTTTGTTAATGAAAGTGGTGATATGACCCTGAATTGTTTCCAGCCTCCCACGAGTTCTCTAAACCTTAAGGCATCAGGGCTTCTGACTTATCCCAGAAGCCTTAGATTCTGCATTTTCTTGTCTCTGTGTCTTGGCTTAGTCTATCGTTCCCTCAGCCTGAAATGCTTCCAGCCTGCTCCACCTTCTTCATCACCCAGGTCTAATCTTGATAATTTTTCAGTTTCTCTCCTTAAATGCTTTCTGCTCCAGGCAGGACTTTCCCGATCTCATCAAATACAAGTACACATCCCAGTTTTAAAAAAAATCCAAAAAATGTTTTGCGTAAACTCCAGTATTCCTTCTTACTAAACTAAGACAAACATAGACAGCATATTAAAAAGCAGAAATATTACTTTGCCAACAAAGTTCTGTCTAGTTAAATCTATGGTTTTTCCAGTAGTCATGTATGGATGTCAGAGTTGGACTATAAAGAAAGTGAAGCACCATAGAATTGATGCTTTTGAACTGTGGTGTTGGAGAAGACTCTTGAGAATCCCTTGGATTGCAAGGAGATCAAACCAGTCCATCGTAAAGGAAATCAGTCCTAAATATTCATTGGAAGGACTGATGCTGAATTGAAACTCCAATACTTTGGCCACCTGATGCAAAGAATGGAAAAGACCCTGATGCTGGGAAAGATTGAAGGCAGGAGAAAAGGGGGACGACACAGGATGAGATGGTTGGATGGCATCACCGACTCGATGGACGTGAGTTTGAGCAAGCTCTGAGAATTGGTGATGGGCAGGAAATCTTGACGTTCTGCAGTCCATGGGGTTCGCATAGAGTCAGTTCAGTTCAGTTCAGTTCAGTCGCTCAACGACTAAATAACTGAACTGAACTAAACTGACTCTTTTGCCCGATACCTTTCCTCTAAAAGATGTGCAAAAAATAGTTTTAAAAATTGTTACATTTGCTAAATTGAAAGTCTCCTGGACAGTGTATGGAGCTGATGTGTGTTCTTGTTTCTTCAACAAGTAATTATTCAACGCCTTTCATTGCAAGACACAATTGACTCGCCAAAGGTGACATGGCTATATAGACCGACTGATTCAGGGTTGAAATCCAGAATTGCCTGACTCTACAACCAGTACACTTAATCATTATATAAATATCAATAGCTAGAGGTTCCTGAATGCTAGGTGGCTTCACTGTTGCACAGCTATTAATTTTGTTTCTTTTCCTTAAAAAATTGTATGAAGTGTTTCATCAATGCCTTTTTAAACTCCTATTAGTCTTAGTTTAAAAATTGTCATTAAAACCTTTTTTTTTTTTTTGGTCCATATGAATCCAAGATGATCCCATTAAAAGTGAAGTAACATTTTCTGGGTGGACTGTATTGAGTAAATTGTACTGCCTAGGGTAGATTCAGGTTTTTTGGGTCCTGAGCTTACAGAAGTTTTTGGCTTTCTTTAAGAAAATGAAGATAAAAGTATAAACATAAAAATAAGCATGACATATTTAGTGTAGGAAAAGAAATCATGATAATTTACTTGAGTGCTGGAGGTTCAACTTTCTGTTTTTCTAATCTATCTGAGGCAGTGTACCAGAAATGCTTACAACATGCTTTCTTATTGCCGCCTGATCACTGGGCTTCTCCTCCCCACTCACCCAGGGTGCTTCATAGCTCCTGGCCTCACCCAGCACTCACGGTGACCCTGCACAAGAGGCTGTGTTCGTTTCCCGTAAGTCCACTTCTAGTCCTGGCAATTCAAAAACTGCAGTCAAATGCAATTGATTTTAGTTTCATATGAGTTTTTGAGTTAATTTTTGGACTTCTTGGTACTTTTTCTCAACAAATGGAAATATTTTACTGGGGAATAGCCTTTTCAAATACAAGGATTTCTTTAAAATGATAAAATTTTTTTTTTTGGCCATAGCATTGATTAGACTACTGTCTTCATAGAAGCCATTTGGCATGAACATAATTTCATTTTGGAAATGTTTAAATAGAATACAAAAGAAGTAATGAAAATCGGTTCTTAAGTAAATAATGTTGTCACTAAGGGATTTAGCTGAAGTTTATGTGGCTGACACTATGTTCAGAATAGCATTACCTAGAATTGTCACTTCCATTTTTAAAAATCTTGGGAATGACTAAGCTTTGCTGAAGAATTTAAGTCATTTTTTCCTTCAAGCTTTGTTGAAGTGTTGGCTCCTGCAAAGACAATGAGATACCACTGGAAGTTAGGCTTTTTAGTGTAGTAATAAAAAATGGCAGCAGAGGGCCTCATTGCAATGTGCTAAATTTTTCTTTCTTCATGAAAGAATTTTTCTCTCCATTGCTCTGCGTCTGTTCTCATTTTGAAACTTGCAGTATGTTTATGTGAAAAAAAATTTTTTTTAATACCAATTTTACTATAATGGGAATGTAGGGTGCAATTTAAGCCCTAAAAACCGTTATGTTTCTTCTTGGTTCCTGTGAAGATGTTGAAATTTTGACCTCTTTCTTCACTTCCATCCACAAGCTGTGAAGAACTGTATACTCTCTTTTGCTTTTTCTTTAAGGCTGTTACTGTTTCTATTAAGACCATTCAACTTGTTGGCAGATTATTATGAAAACACATTCAGGCAAGTTATTTTACTTTATTCACAGATGAGAAAAATTGCATGGCAAGAGTTCATAATATAATATCACACATATCTTTCAGTTGCCTTTCAGCTAATTGTGCTCAAGTTCTAACAGTTATTTTCCATAATTAAAAGAAAAGAAAAGTTGTAGATGATAGCTATGTCAGATGTTCAAAAAGATGGGGTTGAGTACAGGTGACGTTAATTAAGCCTGCCTTAATTATTCTATGGATTCATCTTGCTATTGGTTTGACTATGGTCAGGAAGGATAATGGCACGGAAAATAAGAGAACTGGTCAGACTATAGTTTAGTGCACGCTGAATAGATAGACGTGGGTTTGCACTTAATCCTAGTGAGTTCCTTTTTAACACTATTGTTTAGGAGAGTGTCTCTTGCAGACCACAAGTACCTTTGATAATTATGGGTTCTGTAGTCAAGTATACCTGTTTTTGGAGTCTCAACCTGGTTATTATAATGTAATAATATCATTATGTTAATAGAGACGTTTCATCTTACCTACTCTCACTTAAAGTACATTTCTAAAATCCTCTTTAAAAAACAGATTCTAATCATCCTTTAGAAAGGACTTGTCTTTAGATGAAAGAGAATTTCAGAAAAATGGATTATTGTTCATTTCCAGCTTTTAGAATCCTTGCTTTTTGAAGCGCTGAAATAATTTAACTATTAGGGAATATAAATATTATATAAGAAAGGGCTAATTTTTAAAATTGAGATTAGATGAACATTAACATTTTATTGAATCATAAAGATAATATGGAAACATAAAAATATAGGTATTAAATAGAAATGTTATATAGACATGGGCCCTCACATACTTTCTATAGAAAAAATATAAACATTATAAACTTTATATAGAAAAGGGCAAATATTTTATTAAGATTAGATGAACATTTTATTTTGCATATTTTTTTGTGATCCCCAAAACAAAATGCAAATAATGATCATTACCAGCTAGACAATTTATGTCACACCCTGCTATTTACTTTTTGTGATGAAACATGGTATATTCTGATTGTGTTTTCTGATAAAGCATTATACAACAATAAAACTGGACAAAATGATAAAAAAAAAATCACCATTTCGGGGCTCTTAAAATTGACCGAAGGCATACAACAAATTGAGAGGCAATTTATTCATGACAGAAATACCATATGTCAGCTATGAATGGTGGGAGTCGCTGGCATTCTTGCATGGGGCTTCTCTCATTGACTCCTACCCACAAAGTGAATCTCAGCAGAAATGGAGAGGACTCTGCAGAACCAGAACACCAGAAGCTTCTTTGCCAGAGGGGACTCACTTGGCTTGGAGCTGGGGGTGGGAAACCTCACAGACAGGAGTGTTGTCAGTAGTCTTAATTTTGGAAGCAAAGGAATCGGGGAGACCAATGGCTCAGGCAGACTGAGGCTGTAGCACAGCTTGGAACAAATTGGTGGACTGGCGGACTAGCCTGGAATTTAACCGGAAGATCTGGGAAATGAGAGAGCCACAGAGGGTCTTGAAAACCTCTCCACATATCCACTCGGGAGAGACTGGAGAAGCCCCCTAGATCCATATATCCCTGGCTACGTGTGAGACCATACACCTGTGCAGAAGGCCTGAGTGGGTGTGAGTGATGGTCAACTCAGTCATGTCCGACTCTGCAACCTCATGGACTGTAATCTGTCAGGCTCCTCTGTTCGTGGACTTGTTCAGGCAAGAATCCTGGAGTGCGTTGTCATTTCCTTCTCCAGTGTAGAAGGCATGGTGGGGGGTAAAAGCCAGGGAGGTCTTGAAAACTGATTGATTAATCCAGTGGCAAAACTTTCTTTAGGTTATTTAATTAGGGTCAAAGGCCAAGATAGGATTATATAACGTCTTCTATGTCCGTAAATTCCGTAATTTCTAAATATTTAACCCAGAAATACACTAGACTAGGGAAGAGTTTTCTAATCTGAGTTGTGAATCTCTGACATCTCTTTCCCCACCTACAAAATAGAATTCTTAATTACCTTTAGTGTTTCTGTCAGTTTTAGGTATCATTAATATCAATAGAGAACTTTGGAATGTTAATAATAGCTAATTGAGCACCTATTATCAGCTCGATGCTGTGCTGACTCGGTACTTTTTAATGTCACTTAATTCTGCAATCACCCATGGTAGTATTATCCCCATTTCTGAATGGGGAGATTGGAATTTAAGTAGAATACATTCCTTTTCCAAGGTTACAAAGCTAAGCAACAGAACAGGTGGAATGCACCTGAAGACAATCTAATTTCTGGATTCATATCCTTAAACACTAGGCTAAATTTCCAAATGTTGATGCTATATAATATAAAATATTTTTTCTGCAACTATGACAATGCAATCTGATAGCAATCAAATGGCCCTATATAGAGTTATTGGTCCATTAAGCAGGTATATATTTAAAATTTTCTAGTTGAACCTTTACAAAAACACTTTATATTAAGGCGACTTTCAGACAGATTCAAAAGTAGATAATACTATCATGATCCTTCATGTATGTCGCCATCACATGGCTTTGAGTGTTTTCTATGCATGCTAAAATTTCTGCTTGCCATGCTCATCTTCACTACAAAGGAGACATAATTATAGACTGACTTTGGTGGGGTAAATACTGAGAAGTTTTAAATTGGTAATTAAACTTTTTCTATAATGGCTTTTACTAACTTGTTATTCTATAAATATTTCCTTTTGAAATGGACACACTGATATGTTTTCAAAAACAAATAACTCAGTGCAAATAGCGTGAGGAGTAGAAGGAGCAGGCAGGTGGAGGTATTCCACTATTTTGGCGTAACAGAACAAACAACTCCAGTGCAGTAGGGTGGAGCTGCAGAATTTGTTTTGTTCATCCTCCTTTTTCTTTAAGATGTTGTCTACGGACTCTGTGTGTCCATCAGTGACCAGTGAGTTAGCCTTCTTCTTAATTTTTTTAAGGCTAATTTTTGTAGCAGTTTTAGATTCACTGCAGAAAAGCTGAGTGGCAAGTATAGAGTTCCCATGTATTAGATTGGCCAAGAAGTTCTTTTGGTTTTTTCCCATAATATCTTATGGAAAAACCTGAATGAACTTTTTGGCCAACTCAATATAACCCCTGCTCCTACATTGTGCACACAACCTCACCCACTAGGGACATCCTCCACCAGACTGGTTCACTTGTTATAATCGATGAACCTGCAAAGTTGTATGAGCTTCACGCCGTCCCCCTCTGATGGCTCACCAGGTAAAGAATCCACCTGCCGTTGCAGGAAACACAGGAGACTCAGGTTTGATGCCTGGGTCAGGAAGTCCCCCTGGAAGAGCAAATGGCAACCCTCTCCAGTATTCTTGCCTGCCTGAAAAACCTACAGAGGAGCCTGTGCACTGCAGTCCAAGTGTCGCAAAAACTCGTACACGGCTGAGTGAGCCACAGCTTAGTGCTGTATATTATATGGGTTTTGACAAATGTATAATGACCTGTATGCCCCATGATAGTTTCATACAGAATAGCTCCACTGTTCTAAAGATCTGGGCCCATCTTTCATATATAACATTTTCTCTCATATATCAGCACTTGTTAAAACACTGTGTTTCTAATCATGTTATGGTTTTCAGTGACTCTGAGGGGTAGGTAGATAACTGACAAACAATTGTAATTACTGCAGCTTCTGCCTGGTGGTGTGCAATAGAGGTGGAGTGGCTTATGGAACTGGAAGGAATTAGTAGTATAATCATACCTCATTCTTTTTCTCCACCTACAGAAATATTGTATATTGCACGGAGCATTGAACTGCTTTATTTATTTCTATTTCCCTTGAATAGCATGTGGTATTATAAGCCATATGTTTCTGTAATAGCTTTTAAATTCTCCGTTTCAAATCTATTTACAATAACTCTGGCTCCTGACAGAAACCATTTAATAGTTCTGCCTCTTCTTTGGCCTCGTACTTCTGTCCCATATTTCAGTAGTGAATATCATTGCTAAAGCTTTGATTTATTTCTGGGAAAGTCTTCCTGGCTTTCTCTCTCTGGTTTCCTCAAGAGATTGTACGCTATGCACAGCTAGACTATTTTCCCTTTATTTGACAAATCATTTGCATTACATGAATTTAGAATAATGTTGATTACTAATGTTTGACTTGCTTATTTTCCTAAGCCTCTGGACTCTGGTATGTTTGGAAAATGTGCATTTTGATTATTACCACAACTTCTTTAGCAGTTATGATTCTTGGCCCCTTAAACTATTACTCTCTTTTGCTCTTCGAGGAAACTCAAAATTATAGTCAATGAGGTTATCTCCTTTGACTCCTTAGTAGGCAAGCCCACTCTAGGGTAAAGCTTCAGACACAGTCCCTCTCCTCTACAGCACAGGTTGCCATATACATAGTACATTGTAAGACTCCTCCAGTTCTTCTCAGCTAGAGTTATTGCTGCTATGCTAGATGAGATTTGCTCCGTTTTCATAGTTCACAGATTGGTTTTTGTACAATTTGTGAAGCTGTCAGATGACTTCCAATGGAATGTTTTTCATTTTATAGATCTTAGAAAAAGCAGGTCAAACATGTTTAAGAACTCAGATTCTGGGTCTAGAAGCTCAAGTACTGGCTCTGACACCTAAAAACCAAGTGATCCTAGAAAAAATGAACTTCACTTTCATGTGCATAGAGGAGGTAATACCACCAGACAAAATTTCAGCCAGGATAATTGAAATAATGCCTGCAAAGCCCTTAACTTGGCTTAAACTGTAGCAATGTATACTTTGACTATAAATACACACTTGGATTATAAAACTTCTTCCTCCTCTCTGGATATACTACTAGCCACCCTCTGTACCCCAAAAGCACCCCATATAGTTTTTGTTTGTTTTACTCATAGAGTTTATAGTACCTTGTTACACTCACATCCAGAGACTGTATCTAGCTTGGCATAGAGTGGACATTGAGACAATACATGCTGAATGAATTAGTCCACTTCAGCTGAGAGTGCCTGCTCCAAATCCCATCCAGTGGGTTTTGTCATTATATCATCACCACCATCACCCTATTAATGACCTAAGGGCATACAGAGACAATTTACAGACAAGGAGACACAAACAAAACTATTAAAACTGTAAGAATAGTGAGATTATCTTTCACATCCTCTAGAATGGTAAATGGCTTCCTGGGGTTGATGCTAGTGCAGGAGACATAAGAGATACAGGTTCTATCCCTGGATTGAAAGCTCCTCTAGAGGAGGCATGGCAACCCACTCCAGTATTCTTGCTTGGAGAATCCCATGGACAGAGGAGCCTGGCAGGCTGCAGTCCACGGGGTCGCAGAGTCAGACATGACTGAAGCGACATCATGCATGCACATAGGTTAATTTGGACTATACCGTTGTTTCAAAGGACATAATTTGAAGATAAAGAAAGATGTTATTGCCTCTCTTCAGAGTGTAGTCCAATGCTTTACCCATTCCGGGACTCTAATGTAACTCTCGGGATGATTGTGGCCTTTGCCAGCCTTTGTTCCAGTGTCTTTCTACCAGGCAGTGTTAAGTTCCAATGACCCGAAGGGCTAGTCTTTTCTTTGTCCAGCATGGAGGATGCTATGATAGAGTCTATATGCTAACTTTTTATTTCAGAAATATTTTGTACAAAGCTTTCCTCATCTGCTATTGTAATGTTCTTATGAACATCCAAAATTTTGCTCCAAGACCTCTGGCTTTGGTCCTGGCAGTCTGGAGGCTGTGAAGTGTGTGCTGCCAGGTATGTCATAGGACATGCCTATACAACTGGGCAGAAAAGCAGGCTCTCATGTGGAACCAAATGCAATAATAAAGGACTCCTATAAGTCTCAAAGATCCCATCAAAATTCTTGGAAGGAATTACTTATACCTGGCAAGTAGAAACACAGCTGCATTTTCAATGATTAAAAAAAAGTACTCATTAAAATACTGGCAATAGCAGAGCAAATTAAAAAGTTAATATAATTTTTGGTTGGACAGTACCGTTTATGAAAACCCATAGTTCTTTCTCATAATTAACACAGTGAAAGAAACCTTCATTGTAAGTTGAGAACTGAGAAAAACGCAGTTCAAGCACTGGATCATTTATTTGAATATATGATCTTGGGCCAAATACTATTTCTGAACCTCAGTTTCTTCCTCTGTAAAATGGAGCTGATACTCTCCCTACTTTATCTGGTTTTTGTGCTTGAATGAAGTAATGTACAAGCTGTAAAATACTCTACATACAATGTATATTAGCTGTATTATTTCTAATGTGCGAAACTTAGAAGGTAAAATTATGTATAGACAACATCCACTCAATGCACCTTTTCTGTAGCATTTAAAAATAATTGCCCCATTTTTGGACATTTCTGGCAATGGGCCCGTATTCTTTAGGAAGCAGGTCATTCTGTATTTGGCAAGTATCGCAGGACAGGTTCCTCACGAGCAAACTCAGAGAAGGAGTTAGAGTGACGGTCATTTATCAGAGGGTGCTCGTCACACCAGTACCTGAGCGAGGAAGGAGGCGAGGCAGGGCTGGGCAGAGGAAGAAGTCAAGCTGTCAGGCAGTCCCCAGGACAGTGGCACCGCAGCTCAGGGCCAGCTCGGGCTGCAGTGGGCCACCAGAGTGGTCACGAGTTTGGGCCAGAGGGCTGGACTTTTATGTTCTTGTATTGACCAATCACTGGATCTTGGGTGAGGCAGTTTTTTTAGACTGAGGCAGTCCTCAAAAAGAGTTAAAAACTGAAGGCTATCTACTCCTGCAACTAAGGGAAGTCTTTCCTTCGCCAAGGGGCACCTGGGCGTCATTGCTTCTCTCAGATGAGCCCTGTAGGGAAAACATTCAGCCCTCTACTGGGTGGAAACCTTTCTCACTGTGACTTTCATGTAAGTTACTCTCCTCGGAGTCAATGCCAAGTCTTACCAATATTTTCTTCCATAATTTTTTACTATATCCTGGAAGCACTTGTTCTGTAATACTGATGCATATATTTTACATATATAAGTGATTTATATGTGTTATATATTAATATTAATATATCAAACATTATATTCACGACTGAAGCGACTTAGCAGCAGCAGCAGCAATATTATATGATAAGTTACAACCATCAATATATTGATATATTTACAGTGTTAATGTATTATTAACCATGGTTTTTCCAGTGGTCAGGTATGGATGTGAGTTGGACTATGAAGAAAGCTGAGCACCGAAGAATTGATGCCTTTGAACTGTGGTCTTGGAGAAGACTCTTGAGAGTCCCTTGGACTGCAAGGAGATCCAACCAGTCCATCCTAAAGGAGAGCAGTCCTGGGTGTTCATTGGAAGGACTGATGCTACAGCTTAAACTCCAGTACTTTGGCCACCTCATGAGAATAGTTGACTCATTGGAAAAGACCCTGATGCTGGGAGGGATTGGGGGCAGGAGGAGAAGGGGACGACAGAGGATGAGATGGCTGGATGGTATCACCGACTCGATGGAAGTGAGTCTGAGTGAACCCCCAGAGTTGGTGATGGACAGGGAGGCCTGGCATGCTGTTCCTGGGGTCGCAAAGAGTAGGCCAGAACTGAGGGACTGAACTGTACTGAACTGAATATACCATTAATTATCAATATATTAATAATATATTAATATAATAATTAATATAAATGTTAATACATGTAATACATTGATAATTAATATACATGCAAGGCTCAAATTTATATTTATGCACATATTCAGTATATGTACTCAGCATCTAGCTTTTAGTAACTATAATGATGCCAATTATTGTAGAGAGTAAAACGAGTCTGCTGTCCAAGAGAACTGCATTGGGAGATCACGTCCTTGTTTTGGACGTGTTGCATATGAAACCCTTTTGAGACATCTGGAAGAAAACAGTCAGTAGGTGTTTGAATGTATATACCTAGAGTTTTGTGGAGAAGGAAATGGGAACCCACTCCAGTATTCTTGCTGGGAAGTTCTGTGGATAAAGCAGCCTGGTGGGCTACAGCCTGTGGGATTGCAAAGAGACTGAGTGACTATCTCTGATGCTAGAGTTTTGAAAGGAAGTCTACACTAGTGATAAATAATTAGGAGTTGATGTTTATATAGTAACTGAAGCTAGGAAGGCACATTTCCGTCACATTCCTGCAAGTCTATGATAAACTGGGGCTGGGTTTCCCTTTCAGATGGTAGAGTTTTCCTTCACTGGAGGGCTTTTCCTGGTCTGTTTCACTGGATTCCATTACCTGCCTTACTCTTGAGGTATCTGGGAGTGCAGTCACTGGTGTAGGGTAGGAGGAGGAAGGGACATGTGACTAAAAACTGGAGGAAATCCAACATGTAGAGGCTGGTAGATGGGAACTCTGGAGCTGAAGTAGGAAAGGAGTGGCTGGGAAGGAAAAAGGGTGGAGTCATACAAGCAGGAGAGAGAGAAGGGGTCAGCATGGGTCAACGTTCTAAAATTCTTCAGAGAAATGGTGTCATCGGAGATGGAGATCATTGATGATCTTCGGGAGGGTGGTTTTGGTAGGAGAAATCAGACTGGAGCGGGTTGAGGAGTGAGTGAAAGGTGAGGAAATGAAGGTGACAATGTTCACAATGCTTTCAAGAATTGTAGCTTTGAAGGTGAGGCCAGATATATGGACTAGCTGGAGTGGAGCAAGGTTGTGTTGAAACAGTGGGCCTGAGTGTGAGAAAGAGAACTAGAAATTGCACCCCCCATATCAGTGCTTTAAATATCCCCCTTCACCTTTAAGTGGTGTGAACTATATTCTGAAACATTAGAGAAATGACAAATGAATGTTAGTCCTTTATTAAAGGCAAACATAACCAAAAGAGTTGGCTTGTGGACAACTTAGATTATAAAACTGAAATTGAAAAAGAGATAAATATAAGATAACTTTCCTCTTGAATTATTCAGACCTGTGAGTCATAGGTTCATCTTGTTTTTAACTAAGAAAATCTTGTCTGACATGCTACTTTACATTTTACTTGAAAAGTCTTTTATTTGTCTTATTTATTAGCCAGATGAAAAATATCTTTTATAAAAAGGAGAGGAGCTATTTTTGCATGATCCTAATGCAAAGATGGATTATCTGTCTGACTCTGATATACTACTTCTAAAAACTGTTATTTTCTTACGTATGGAATAGGAGTAAAAGTAAGGACTTTCTTCAGAGAAATATTTCACATATTCTTTTCTTGAGCATGTGTATAATTTATCACTCCAGTCCTATCCCCTCTCTGCTCAAAAGAGGTACTCAAGCCCCAGGACAGTCCTCCTAAGCCTTCCTGTGACTCCCCAGGGAGTGTTTCCAGGAACTTGCCAATGTTTTACAACCTTGTGCCACTCCATTATGTACCTAAATCTGTCCTTGGTGAATGTGGTGGCTGCTGGGGCTGCTCCTCAAACCCCACTGACTTGGCAATGATTACCTCACTCCAGGCAGAATGTGCTCCTGAGTCTAGTTTTTTTCCATAGACCATGGCCCAGAGCTCTCGGGGTGAGATGATTCATGCTGAAATGGGCAATGAGACTGAAGGACTCTCTCTCCTTTTGTATTAGGGTCTATTTGAGGGGTTCATAGAGCTGATTTTCTTAGGCCCCCAATGTATAAGACCTTCTAGAACTAACACCCAAAAAAGATGTCCTTTTCGTTATAGGGGACTGGATGCAAAAGTAGGAAGTCAGGAAACACCTGGGGTTACAGGCAAATTTGGCCTTGGAATACAGAATGAAGCAAGGAAAAGGCTAATAGAGTTTTGCCAAGAGAACGCACTGGTCATAGCAAACACCCTCTTCCAACAACACAAGAGAAGACTATACACATGAACATCATCAGATGGTCAATACCGAAATCAGATTGATTGTATTCTTCGCAGCCAAAGATGGAGAAGCTCTATACAATTAGCAGAAACAAGACCAGAAGCTGACTGTGGCTCAGATCATGAACTCCTTATTGCCAAATTCAGACTTAAATTTGGATCCAGTTCCTGTCTCTTATACACATCTTACCGAAATCAGATTGATTGTATTCTTCGCAGCCAAAGATGGAGAAGCTCTATACAATTAGCAGAAACAAGACCAGAAGCTGACTGTGGCTCAGATCATGAACTCCTTATTGCCAAATTCAGACTTAAATTGAAGAAAGTAGGGAAAACCAGTAGGCCATTCAGGTATGACCTAAAGTGGAAGTGAGAAATAGATTTAAGGGAGTAAATATGATAGAGTGAATGATGAACTATAGATGGAGATTTGTGACATTGTACAGGAGAAAAGGAGCAAGACCATCCCCAAGAAAAAGAAATGCAAAAAAAAAAAAAAGCAAAATGGCTGTCTGAGGAGGCCTTACAAATAGTTGTAAAAAGAAGAGAAGTGAAAAACAAAGGAGAAAAGGAAAGATATACCCATCTGAATGCAGAGTTCCAAAGAATACAAGGAGAGATAAGAAAACCTTCCTCAGTGAACAGTGCAAAGAAATAGAGGAAAACAATAGAATGGGAAAGAATAGAGATCTCTTCAAGAAAATGAGTGATACCAAGTGATCTCACACACTAGTAAAGTAATGCTCAAAATTCTCCAAGCCAGGCTTCAGCAATACATGAACTGTGAAATTCCAGATGTTCAAGCTGGTTTTAGAAAAGGCAGAGGAACCAGAGATCAAATTGCCAACATCCTCTGGATCATGGAAAAAGCAAGAGAGTTCCAGAACAACATCTATTTTTGCCTTATCGACTACGCCAAAGCCTTTGACTGTGTGAGTCACCACAAACTGTGGCAAATTCTGAAAGAGATGGGAAATACCAGACCACCTGACCTGCCTCTTGAGAAATCTGTGTGCAGGTCAGGAAGCAACAGTTAGAACTGCAATGGAACAATAGACTGATTCCAAATTGGGAAAGGAGTTTGTCAAGGCTGTATATTGTCACCCTGCTTATTTAACTTACATGCAGAGTATATCATGAGAAATGCTGGGCTGGATTAAGCACAAGCTGGAATCAAGACTTCTGGGAGAAATATCAATAACCTCAGATATGCAGATGATACCATCCTTATGGCAGAAAGTGAAGAAGAACTAAAAAGCCTCTTGATGAAAGTGAAAGAAGAAAGTGAAAAAGTTGGCTTAAAGCTCAACATTCAGAAAACTAAGATCATGGCATCTGGTCCCATCACTTCATGGCAAATAGATGGGGAAACAGTGGAAACAGTGTCAGACTTTATTTTTTGGGGCTCCAAAATCACTGCATATGGTGACTGCAGCCATGAAATTAAAAGATGCTTGCTCCTTGGGAGAAAAGCTATGACCAACCTAGACAGCATATTAAAAACAGAGAGATTACTTTGCCAACAAAGTTCTGTCTAGTCAAGGCTATGGTTTTTCCTGTGGTCATGTATGGGTATGAGTTGCACTATAAAGAAAGCTGAGCACTGAAGAACTGATGCTTTCGAACTGTGGTGTTGGAGGAGACTCTTGAGAGTCCCTTGGATTGCAAAGAGATCCAACCAGTCCATCCTAAAGGAAATCAGTCCTGAATAGTCATTGGAAGGACTGATGTTGAAGCTGAAACTCCAATACTTTGGCCAACTGATCGGAAGAACTGACTCATTTGAAAAGCCCCTGATGCTGGGAAAGATTGAAGGCAGGAGAATGGGATGACAGAGGATGAGTTGGTTGGGTTGCTTCACTGACTCAATGGACATGAGTTTGAGTAAACTCTGGGAGTTGGTGATGGACAGGGAGGCCTGGTGTGCTGCAGTCCATGGGGTCACAAAGAGTTGGACACGACTGAGAGACTGAACTGAACTGAACTGAATGTATTCTGTGGGAAGCCACTTTTTCTTACTGCTTATGGTTCTTTGGGGACTTCCCCAATAGCTCAGTTGGTAAAGAATCCACCTGCAATGCAGGAGACCCTGGTTCAATTCATGGGTCTCAAGATCTGCTGGAGAAGGGATCAGCTACCCACTCCAGTATTCTTGGGCTTCCCTCATGGCTCAGCTAGTAAAGAATCTGCCTGCAGTGTGGGAGACCTGGGTTTGATCCATGGGTTGGGAAGATCCCCTGGAGAAGGGAAAGGCTACCCACTCCAGTATTCTGGCCTGGAGAATTCCATGGACTGTATAGTCCACAGGGTCGTAAAGAGTCAGACACGACCGAGTGACTTTCACTTTCACGGTTCTTTTGCCCTTAAAGTTAGATGTGTGTGTTCAGAGACTTTACCAAAGAGAGTGGTTCCCTCCCTATATCTATCTATCTTTGACCAGAAGGGTCATCAGAGTCAGTGGATTCTCAGATTCACCTACCTAATCACTATTTCCATAAGTTTGTCCCAGGCATTTGGATTTTCAGCAAATCCTATCTACCTACCGATCTATCATCTGTTATGTAGCTCTTTGCCTGTCTAATTAATCTATCTGTCTACCTTAGGTCAAAAGTTTGTGTCCCGCCCCCCCNACTGCCTCAGCTCAAACTGTTTAGATTCTTCACTAATTGATCACTGCAAACCTGAGTTTGTTTGTGGTGTCAGTTCCTCATGAATTTATTGTTTTTTTGTCTAAAAAGTATAAAAGCTGCCTGCTTTCCCCTTAGGCCCCATTTCTATGAGACCTCTGTGCACATAATTAAAATTAGTTTCTTTTCCCTTAATCTGTCTTGTGCCAATTTTATTAGTCCAGCCACAGGAACTCAAGTGGTAGGAGTAAGTTTCCTCCTCCTAACACTACAGATGGAATGTTTGTGCCTACCCCAAATTCATGTGTTGAAATCCTAACCCAAGAAGGTGATGGTATTAGGTAGGGACCTTTGGAAGTTGATAGAGTCATGAAAGCAGAGCCCTCAAGAATGGAATTAGTGCTCTTAAAATTGGCCTTAGGAAGCTTCCCTGTTCCTTTCCTGTTCTGTAAGTTTATTGCAAAAAGATGATCATCTAGGAAATGAGCTCTGATCAGATGCTAAATCTGCAGGCACCATGACATTGGGCTTTTCAGTTTCTACAACCATAAGAAAAAAATGTTTGTTGTTCATAAGCTACCCAGCTTATAGTATTTTGTTTTAGCTGCCAAACAGNAATCACTGCAGATGGTGACTGCAGCCATGAAATTAGAAGATGCTTACTCCTTGAAAGAAAAGTTATGACCAACCTGGATAGTATATTCAAAAGCAGAGAAACTTACATTACCATATGTAAAATAGATAGCCAACAGGAATTTGCTCTCTGGCTCAGGAAGCTCAAAAAGGGGCTCTTTATCAACCGAGAGGAGTGGGATGGGGAGGGAGCTTCTCAAGGGAGGGGATATATGTATACCTATGGCTGATTCGTGTTGAGGTTTGACAGAAAACAGCAAAATTCTATAAAGCAGTTATCCTTCAATAACAATAAAATTTAAAATTGTCCTTTTCTTGAAAGAGCTTCAGGTTATTTTTTCATGTGGCGCAATCTGCTGTTGCCAGTCTGCTTATGCAGCAATACAAGATGTTAAGGTGCTATCTCAGTCTTAGGTGTTTAGATTAACAATTCTGTTCTACAAGCGATTTTGATAGTACACATGGGGAAAAAATTTTAAATATACCTCTCTCTCTCTGTGTCTCTCATTTTTTTACACTAAGCAAAATCTATAAAGAAAAAAATGGTGTCAAAAGAGAGTTTTGAGTTGGAGGGTGTATATTCCAAAGAAGAGGGTTGGAATTTTTTTCTTCTGTGTTTCAATAAAACTTTATAGAAACAGGCAACTGGTTGGTTTTTGCCTGTGGTTGATAGTCTGAGACTCCTGTTAAATGGGTATGTGAAAAGTTTTCTTCTGCTTATAAAGGAGATTTAAATTTTAGGAAAGATAAAGGGGGAAAACACGTGATTGCTGGAAATTCTTAACTCATAAGACTTTAAAAGAAAATAAGGCAAATTGCTGATTCAGAAAGATTTGGGAGGGGTTTCTGGTATAAAATAAAAGAAATAGGCTTTCCAACGAACAGATACCTGGATACAGTGCTTATTATCGTCCATAGTCACTATTTTACATTTGGGGTGGATTGTCTCATATCTCTTGGCAGCCATCTTCTTGCAGATTATAGATAATAGATACAGCAATGGCAGAGGATAGTTTCCCCACCCCTTGGTAAAGACTACTTGCAATAATAATGTGTTATAAGGAATCCTGTAAATTTGGTGTGGTAGTAGTGGAAATAATTCTCTTACAATTAGGATACTTCTGTGACTTTTAAAAATATCACTCATAAATGATTATAGCTATTCTGAACCCCTTTTGGTTTTGAAATGTAATAATTCTATATGCTTTTATGTACTTTGTTTATTTCAGGTATAATTCCATATAAAGAAATATAAAAATACAGATAAAATCTGATTTTGTGAAATTAATATTTTTCTGATGCATGTTTGGCAAATAGTTAAGATTATGTAAGCTTGTTTTAAAGAGATGGAAATATATTTCTTTCCTACTTGATTCTTCTCTGTGTATGTGAATACATCTTTGTATATTACTAATACAGGGCCTTTAAATATTAAAGATGAATTTCTACTTAATAAACAGTTTCTTTTCTAATAAAGAGTGAGATATTTCATGAAGTCATTTTGGGGGGACCTGCAACGAGATTCTTTTTTTTTTATTGAGTATAGTTGATTTATATCCTGTTAGTTTCAGATGTATGGATGTAGATATTCCTTTTCAGATTCTTTTCCCTTATAAATTATTGAAAAATATTGAGTATAGTTCCCTGTGCTGTACAGTAGGTCCTTGTTGGTAATCTGTTTTACATATAGCAGTAAGTATCTATTAATCCCAAAGTCTTAATTTATCACTTCCCCATCTTTCCCCTTTAGTAACTTGTTTTCTGTCTGTGAGTCTCTTTCTGTTTTGCAAATAAGCTCATGTGTATCATTCTTTTAAAAATCTCACATAGGAATGGCATCATATGATACTTCTTTCTGTCTGGCTTCACTATGATAGTCTCTAGATCCATCCATATTACTGCAGGTAGCATTATTTCATTTTCTATGGCTGAGTAATATTCCATTGTATATATGTACCACAATTTCTTTTTATTTTTTATTTTTTTTAATTTTTGCTTTATTTTACTTTACAGTACTGTATTGGTTTTGGGATACATTGACATGAATCCGCCATGGGTGTACATGAACTCCCAAACATGAACCCCCGCCTCCCACCTCTGTCCCCACATCATCCCTCCGGATCATCCCCATGCACCAGCCCCAAGC
>SJYX01017264.1:187138-217550 GCA_006410675.1 Oreotragus oreotragus | reverse complement strand
TCTAGCCATTGTAAATAGTGCTGCAATGAACAATTGGATACATGTGTCTTTTTCAATTTTAGTTTCCTCAGGGTATATGCCTAGGAGTGGGATTGCTGGGTCATATGGTGGTTTTATTCCTAGTTTTTTAAGGAATCTCCATACTGTCTTCCATAGTGGCTGTATCAGTTTACATTCCCACCAACAGTGCAAAAGTGTTCCTTTTTCTTCACACCTTCTCCAGCATTTATTTTTTGTAGACTTTTTGATGATGGCCATTCTGACCAATGTAAGGTGATATATCATTGTAGTTTCGATTTGCGTTTCTCTAATAATGAGCGATGTTGAGCATCTTTTCATGTGTTTGTTAGCCATCTGTATGTCTTTAGAGAAATGCCTGTTTAGGTTGTTTTCCCACTTTTTGATTGGGTTGTTTGTTTTTCTGGTATTGAGTTGTATGAAATACTTGTATATTTTGGAAATTAATCCTTTGTCAGTTGTTTCATTTGTTATTATTTTCTCCCATTCTAAGAGTTGTCTTTTCACCTTTCTTATAGTTGCCTTTGCTGTGCAAAAGCTTTTAAGTTTAATCAGCTCCCACTTGTTTACTTTTCATTTTATTTCCATTACTCTAGGAGGTGAGTCATAGAGGATCTTGCTTGGTTTGTGTCATTGAGTGTGTCATTGAGTGTTCTGGCTATGTTTTCCTCTAAGAGTTAAACCTACAGTTTTAATTCAGCTTCTTTTAAGACTTATGTAAATTTCAGTTCTGGTTAAGTGTTACAGCTGGTTAATGGAAAAAGAAATCTACCGGAAAGGTAAGGAGAGAAATGAAAGTTACATAAAGAGACCAAAAAAAAAAAGAGTGAATAGACTGAAGTAAAAATCAGAGAAAAGCAAAAGACCTACATCTGGTTAACAGATTAACAAACCATTTAGATCTCTTCATTCTTATTCTTTCTATTTTCAAGGTTTTCCAATTTTTCACCTCCAGGACCAAAATCCTTAAAACTTTGACAGTCCCATCCACTATTTGGATAAGTCAGTAAGCCTGCTTTACAGATTTTTACCGTATTAGCCTTGGCTTTCTTTGGCTTTGTGCCTCACAGGAATAGTAAAGGATGAGGGTGCTGGGAAGAGTTGGAAGAGGTGTTGTTTAAAAGCTGTCTCTACTCCTTCCATTGATGATCCATGCCCTAGAGTAATTAAGTCCTAGAGGATTTTTTCCATTTGGAATACCCAAACAAACATTTAGTTATTCGTTTTTGTCACCCATGGCCAATATGAAGAAAACATATCTTATTCCTCGTTGTGCATCCCAGTACCAAGTAGAATGCTTGTTGAACCATTATTCATTCTTCAAATTTATTTGGGACCAATTTCCAACTAACAACTCATCAGCTACTGTTTGTTTGAATATTATCTGTTATTTTAATATCCACGTAATTGGATTTCATACTATTTTTAAAGACTCCTTTGTATAGAATATATTTCTGTAAATATATATATATAATATATATATAAATAAATATATTTCTAATATTTAGTCCTTTTTTCTTTCCTGAAAATGAGTATCTATGAACTAGATTCCCTGGATTATTGCATTCTTACAGTGAGGTTCTGAGTAATGTTACATTCCTCTTTACCCCACACAGAAATATTGGAGTCTCTTTCCTTTTAAAAAAAAGAAAACTAAGATACAGTTGACATATAAACTTACAGTTTCAGGTGTATGATGTAATGATGTAATATTAGTATTAATATATCTTGTGAAATGGTCACCACAATGTTTAGTTAACATCTGTCATCATACATAGTTACATTTTTTTTTCTTGTGATGAAAACTTTTAAGATATACTTTAGTAATTTTCAGATACAAAATATGTTATTATTAATTATGCTGTACATTACATCTTCATAACTTATTTATTTTATAACTAGAAGTTTGTACCTTTTGATCCCCTTCACCCATTTTTCCCATCCCCACCCCTACTTCTGGCAACCACCTAGAATCTCTTTTCATGTAGTAACACCCGTCAATGAATTTTACATCCCACAATGATTGTTTAAATGAGGTTTATGGTTTATATCAATAGGCATAAAAGAACTCTGTCAAGTGAAAACATATCAATGTAGAAATCAGAGACTAATGATTTTAACTTAAAAACCAAACTTGATTTTAAGTGAGAGTCTTTCCTCAGCTTCTGTAATAGTACCTTATGTCCTAGGAGTTCAGCATTGTCAGTGTAGTACTAGGAACAGATAGCAAAAAGGTAAGATGATTGATAACCCCCCAAATGAGTAATTAATATCTCTGATGCTTCTTTCAAGTTCAAAAATGCACTTAAACTTTACCAGAACATAGACACATATAATATATATATATGTATTGTCTTTTTTATAATGTATATTTTTAAAAATAAGAGTTAAGATACAAACATATCTATTTTATCCATTGTGTATTTTTTACAGGAAACTATCATGATAGATTATCCATAATTTAAACCTCTTCTGTTTAAAATGTTTTTAATATTGGAATAATTAACAATCATTTTATAAGAAACACTGCAATAATGAACAACCCTCTGGCTAATTTTTGCAAACATTNGTATAAGAGACAGTATAATATCTATATCTATATATATATATGTATTGTCTTTTTTATAATGTATATTTTTAAAAATAAGAGTTAAGATACAAACATATCTATTTTATCCATTGTGTGTTTTTTACAGGAAACTATCATGATAGATTATCCATAATTTAAACCTCTTCTGTTTAAAATGTTTTTAATATTGGAATAATTAACAATCATTTTATAAGAAACACTGCAATAATGAACAACCCTCTGGCTAATTTTTGCAAACATTCAAAATTATTTCCTTAGAATAAGTTATTTTCTGCACTTGCACAATTTCTGGAGTACCATCCCATAATTACCAAACTATTCCATGTCCCAAATAATTTTTTTTCTCTGAATATTGCCTATGTCCTTGTAAAGCTGAAATATAATCTTTCCTCAGGACACAACATTGTTTACAGCCCTCTCAAGTAAGAGCTTATTATTGAAGATTTTGCCTTGTCCTCACTGCTTAATGCCGCCTCAGATCATTCCTTTCCACATCCCTGTAAACCACTTTATTCCTTTGAGGCTCACACAGTTCTGCTCGCATTCCTTTCTTTCCTCATCTTTGTCCTCATGGACCTATGATAATGCCTTTTATTTATTAAAGGCTGACACTTGCTTCCCTATATCATTCTTTACTCCAAGTCCTACATTTATCCTAAGTAGCCTCAGTGCTCATGCTGATTGACCTTGAAATCCTACTCATTCATTTCCTTGTCTCATCACTGTAAACTTCTCTTCAAATATTACTCTCATCCCACACCCTAGACTTTGTCATGACTCTCTGAATCATACTTTTGGACAATTATCACTGTCCTAACTTTCCTTCTTACAGTCTCAGTTACTTCTAGTGTATAAAGCATTCACCTTTTAAAAATTATTATTCATTGGTTTTTCCAGTCTATGAACTCTTCCTATCCTTCAGCTTGCCACCTCCACCAAACACACACCACACACACATACATACACTCCTCTTGGTTTCTCTTGTGATCCTTAAATTCATCAATGGAGCAAATTTTTCAGTGTTTTAAACTCCACTAAATTCTCTTGCTGCATATTTTCCTTCATCATTTATACCTGGATAAATTCTAGAGAGAATATATCTCTGAACAATGGTTCACCTCTGCCAAGACAGAACACTGGGAGTGCACCGAATGTGTATGAAGTGCCTGTTCATCTGAGCCTTCAGCTCTAATCATTACATTCCCTTATTCTATGCTCTCATTTTCTATAATTACTGTTTTAAATTTCTCTGGCCTCCTCAAACTGCCAGTTCTCACCATTTTTCCTTTCATATTTCTATTTCTAAGATATATTTTGATGATCACTTAGATGAGAATTACTTCAGCTTCCTTTCCTTACTTCAAACCAACAAACCTACCTATATCCATTCATACTCTCAAGAGGATGCTGCAGTTTATTCAGGTTCTCCAGTCTATTAGATTGAACCATATGAAGCTGTCACTATATCACCACTTTTGTCCTACACAAATGGCAATTTTATATGTGTGAACTTCATAGTTTAGAATTCATGATCCTTCAGCTGTGTTCTCAACTCAGTCCTCCTCCAAACTTCAGCATCTCTACAAGTCCCATGGTGGCTCAGATGGTAAAGAATCTGCCTGTAATTCAGGAGACCGGCGTCTGATTCCTGTGTCCAGAAGATCCCCTGGAGAAGAGAATGGCTACCCACTCCAGTATTCTTGTCTGGAAAATTGCATGGGCAGAAGAGCCTGGTGGGCTACAATCTATGTGATCCCAAAGAGTTGGATGTGACCAAGCAACTAATATTTCACTTTCACTTTTCAAGTATACTCAAAACTTAAATATTCTTAAGAAAAAAAAATCATCCATCAACCCCATAACTTCTCTCTCTTCTAATCTATAATTCAACTCATAGTAAATTGTTGATATCCATTGTTTCATCTCGTTTCTTCCAGTTATTCCTCAAACCCTTGACATTTAGGTTGTAACTTCGGTTTGCTACTCTGTTCCTTCACCTGTTGTGGTCACCGTGATCCACTATTATTTAATCCACTAGTTATTCTAAACTTTTATCATTTGATTTCCTAACCACATTGGACAATTTGGATCAATCTCTCCTTGAATATCTTTTATTCTTTGTTATCATATCACACATAGTTTCATTAGAGAGTGAAGAGGAACTGAAGAGCCTCTAGATGAGGGTGAAAGAGGAGAGTGAAAAACCCGACTTAAAACTCAACATTCAAAAAACTAAGACTATGGCGTCTTCTCCCATCACTTCACAGCAAAGAGAAGGGGGGGAAAGTGGAAACAATGACAGATTTTCTTTTCTTGAGTTCCAAAATCACTGCGGATGGTGACTGCAGCCATTAAATTAAAAGACGCTTGCTCCTTTTAAAAAGCAGGAATATCACCTTACCAACAAAACTCTGTATAGTCAAGAAACTATAGTATGGATGTGAGTTCAGTAAGTTCAATTCANGGGAAAGTGGAAACAATGACAGATTTTCTTTTCTTGAGTTCCAAAATCACTGCGGATGGTGACTGCAGCCTTTAAATTAAAAGACGCTTGCTCCTTTTAAAAAGCAGGAATATCACCTTACCAACAAAACTCTGTATAGTCAAGAAACTATAGTATGGATGTGAGTTCAGTAAGTTCAATTCAGTCACTCAGTCATGTCCAACTCTTTGTGACCCCGTGAACCACAGCATGCCAGGCCTTCCTGTCCATCACCAACTCCCAGGGTCCACCCAAACCCATGTCCATTGAGTTGGTGATGCCATCGAACCATCTCATCCTCTGTCGTCCCCTTCTCCTGCTGCCCTCAATCTTTCCCAGCATCAAGGTCTTTTCAAATGAGTCAGCTCTTCCATCAGATGTCCAAAATATTGGAGTTTCAGCTTCAACATCAGTCCTTCCAATGAACATCCAGGACTGATCTCCTTTAGGATGGACTGGTTGGATGTCCTTGTAGTCCCAGGGACTCTCAAGAGTCTTCTCCAACACCACAGTTCAAAAGCATCAATTCTTCAGTGTTCAGCTTTCCTTATAGTCCAACTTCCACATCCATTCATGACCACTAAAAAAACTGTAGCCTTGACTAGATGGACCTTTGTTGATAAAGTAGTGTCTCTGCTTTTTAATATGCAGTCTAGGTTGGTTATAACTTTCCTTCCAAGGAGTAAGTGTCTTTAAATTTCATGGCTGCAATCACCATCTGCAGTGATTTTGAAGCCCCTCAAAATAAAATAAGCCACTATTTCCACTGTTTCCCTATCTATTTTCCATGAATTGATGGGACCGGATGCCATGATCTTCGTTTTCTGAATGTTGAGCTCCAAGCCAACTTTTTCACTCTCCTCTTTCACTTTCATCAAGAGGCTCTTTAGTTCTTCTTCACTTTCTGCCATAAGGGTGGTGTTATCTGCATATCTGAGGTTATTGATATTTCTCCCGGCAATCTTGATTCCAGCTTCTGCTTCCTCCAGCCCAGCAATTCTCATGATGTACTCTGCATATAAACTAAATAAGCAGGGTGACAATATACAGCCTTGATATACTCCTTTTCCTATTTGAAAGCAGTTTGTTGTTCCATGTCCAGTTCTAACTGTTGCTTCCTGATCTGCATATAGGTTTCTCAAGAGGCAGGTCAGGTGGTCTAGTATTTCCATTTCTTTCTGAATTTTCCACAGTTTATTGTGATCCACACAGTCAAAGGCTTTGGTTTAGATGGATGTGAGAGTTCGACCATAGAGAAGGCTGAGTGCCAAAGAATTGATGCCTTCAAATTGTGGTGCTGGAGAAGACTCTTGAGAGTCCCTTGGACAACAAGGAGATCAACCCTGAATATTCACTGGAAGGACTGATGTCTGAAGCTGCAATACTTTGGCCCCCTGATGTTAAGAGCTGACTCATTGGAAAAGATCCTGATGCTGGGAAAGGCCAAAGGCAATAGGAGAATAGGGTGGCAGATGGTTAGATGGCATCACCAACTCAATGGACATGAATCTGGGCAAATTCCAAGAGACAGCGAAGGACAGGGAAACCTGATGTGCTGCAGTCCATGTGGCCACAAAGAGTTGAACACAACTTAGTGACCGAACAGCAACAACAAGATTTATGGTAGGTTACAGACCAATGTCAACAGGAGAGTGGCAGTGAAAAGATGATAGGCTCTGTGAATTATAAATCTCAGTGGGATTGAAGTCAGGGGACTAAGGCAGTAAACTAGAAGGCTGTCTCCTGACAGTTGAAGAGTTTGATGACTAAATTAACATTTAGTTTGTGGAGAAATAGAAGCTCTTGGTAATGACAAGATATAGAGTTTGAGTATGAAGGTGGGCAGCCAAGGTAGAGAGAAAGACAAGGTCACCGGCACAAACAGCCAGAATATAAAATAGGACATGATCACTATAACAAAATAGACAGCAACAAAGCAGGAGAGGAAGCGTCAAGGTAGCTGTTAACTGGAGTGAGATAGCTGTGAATAGATTAATGGATTTGGCCCTTATAGAAGGCTTTATAACAGCACACTGAAACGTTTTCAGAAATGGAAACACCAGGGACTTCCCCAGAGGCTCAGTGTTTTAGATTCAGCTTCCAGTGCAGGGGCTGTGGGGTCAATCCCTGGTCAGGGAGCTAAGACTGCACATACCTCGGGGCCCAAAAAAAAAAAAAATACAGAAGTAATATTGCAATAAATTAAAAACTTTAAAATTGGTCATCAAACTATCTTTTTAAAAATGTTAAAAAGAAATAAACAAATGGAAATGTCAGCCACTGGAGAAAAGGAGGTTAGAAACACAGAGGGAGAGAGGATATTTTGGATAGAGGGAATGCTGTGGTAGAACAGGGGTGGGTGGCTATAAGAAAGAGAATAGCACATGTGAAGGGAAGTACAATACGTTAAGACCCCAAAAGTGAATTAGACACAGCAAATGAAAGACATTTTTTTAAGCAAAATGTAAAGCATATCAATGTCCTTCCCATATTACTGCCCACTGGTTCCTATTAATTCCTATTAATTCCTCAGAATTAATAACACCTTGCCATGGACTTCAGGTACCCCATGATTTGGTCCTTGCTTGTCTCTCTAGCTGAACCTTTTCTACATTTCCCTAGACCCACTGTGATTCAACACACTATGTTCATTTCTTCCTGGAACTCAACAAACTCACTCCTGTTCCAGCTCTAGGAACTTGTTACCACTGGGTTGCTCTTTGCCCATCTCTTCTAGATGTTTCCTCCCTATTTACCTCTTAGCTCAAAGGGCATCTCATTGGGGATGATTCCTTAAATACCCTCTCCCATGGTCTTCCAGTCACTCTTTATTCATCAGTGTGTTTTACTTTCATGTTTTACTTTTATTCTTTGGCTTGTTAAGTATTTCTTGAATGAATGAATGAATATTAATCTAACAAGTACAGTCTATGTAATGATAAACATCTGAGAGCTTTTATACAAGGGGATCACATTAATAGAGTTGTATATTTAGAAGATAGTTCTCACTGGTACACTGTAGAATGTAAATATTTGATAGGAAATTATCTGGAGATAAAGAGATCTATTAATGGCCACTCTGCTTATTCAGATAAGATACAATAAATGCCTAAGGTTGGATGGTATTAAGCAAATGGGAAAAAGACAAATAAGAAAGACAATTCAGCAGTGACTGATAAGGTAAAGGAGTTTTTGAGAGGAAGATGTCTGTGATTTCAGGTTTCAGAGAATGGGTAATCTAGAAAACTGCAAATAATATTGTTAATACATATATTTGCTTTCTTTATTTGATTAAAAGGTAAAAGGAAGTAAAAGGTGATGGGAATAATAAATGAACAGACTCAAGTGAAAAAGAGTGATATAATAAGAATGAGTCAGAAGAGACTAGAAGATAGAAAAGATAAAAACCCCTGTGCTGTGCGTAGGCACTCAGTTGTGTCTGACTCTCTGTGACCCCACGGACCGTGGCCCTCCAGGCTCCTCTGCCTATGGCTCTGTCTATGTCTTCTCCAAACAAGGATACACGAGTGGGTTGCCATGCTCTCCTCCAGGGGCTCTTCCCAACCTAGGGATCGAACCCAGGCCTCCGGCATTGAAGGTGGATTCCTTACCATCTGAGCCACCAGGGAAACTCAAAAACAAATACAGCACAGCAAAGAAAAAAAGATTAGTGACGATGTGGAGAAATTTTTAGATTAAAAGTAGCATTTTTAGATTGTCAATGGGAATGTAAAATGCATAGACACTTTGGAAAAGTTTAGCAGTTCCTCTAAATGTTAAACATAGATTTAGCATATGACCATATTCAACTCTTTGATATATATGCAAAGAAATGAAAACATGTACATACAAACTGTGAACATTAATGTTCACAGAACCATTATTTATAATAGCCAAAAGGAGAAACAATTAAAATGTCCATCAGTTGATGAATACATAAATAAATCATAGTATATTCATAAAATAGAATATTATTTGACAGTAAAAAGAAATGAAGCTTTATCTTTCATTATGGAAAACTATATGGAGATGATACACACTACCACATTGATGAATTTTGAAAATGCTACATTAAGTGAAAGAAGACAGATAGCAAAGACTTCATATGATTTTATTTATATGAAATATCCATAATAAACAAATCCACAGAGACCAAAAGTAGATTAGTGGTTGTCTACAGTGAAGGGTTAGGGGAAAACAGAGAATGATTATTAGTGGGTATGGAGTTTCTGTTTGGGGTGATGAAATGTTTGAAAATTGATTGTGATGATGGTGGCACAACTTTTGTGAACACACTGAGAACAACTGAACTGCATACTTTAAATGGGTGAACTGTACGGTATGTAAATTACATCTCAATAAAGCTGTTAAAGAAATAAAGGAAGGAAAGAGACAGAAAGAAGGAAGGAAGGAAGACACCAAAGAGTTCCAGAAGCTCAAAAGGGTGTTTTCATTAAATATAAAAGCTCCTGAGAGCTATTGTTCACTGAAGCTGTCAGTTACCTGCCTCTCACCATCCCTCCAATTTGGCGTTCATGAGACCTCTACAGCAGTATCAAACAGTTCCATCAGTAATTCTTTCTGACTCAAGAAAATCCTGTTAATTGTCTTTTCATGTTTTAAACTTTATTTTTTCAAATAAAACTATCTCCCAATGCTCAGATATAGTGACCGAACTCTTTCATTAGGAAGGATTTGTAGCTAACACGTTAGGACATGTTTCAATGTTCAGAGAAGCCCTGTGTCCTTGTGGAGGTCAAATATTTGTTAAATATCAGTAGGAAGAGACATGGTTAAAAATAAATTATACTTAATTGAAAACAGTAGGAAATCAGGAAAAACTGAAGCCAAAGTGGGTAGGAAGTACTGCTCCAGCTATCTTCTTCAACAGCTCAGGTCAATGGCATGTGCCCTCTTTTTGGTTTTCATCAGGCTTTAATGACCTCAGTGTTCTAAAATTCTCTTCAAGGAACAGCTTCTCATAGTGTTTCGCCATGTAAATTTGCATTAATGAGCAGAGCTCTGAACAGTAACACTCTCTGACTTTGTTTATTTCCTTTTGAACTCTTATCAACTAAAACACTAATTATTTTAATTACATTTTAATTATGACATCCATCAACTTTTTATCTATGAAACATTATATCTTTCTTATTTGCATTATGTGGGGTTATGTAAACAATACACACAGCTTGTCAGAACATGAAGCATAAAAGAAAGCACAAATCACTTAATCTTTTACACAACTTTGAATAAGTCATGGCACCCCACTCCAGTACTCTTGCCTGGAAAACCCCATGGATGGAGGAGCCTAGTAGGCTCCAGTCCATGGGGTCACTGAGTTGGACACGACTGAGTGACTTCCCTTTCACTTTTCACGTTCATGCATTGGAGAAGGAAATGGCAACCCACTCCAGTGTTCTTGCCTGGAGGATCCCAGGGACGGGGGAGCCTGGTGGGCTGCTGTCTCTGGGGTCACACAGAGTCGGACACGACTCAGCAGCAGCAGCATCCACATTACAGATTTAATGAAAGTCTCATAATGTCTGGTGGTACAATTGAAATGATCATCATCATCATTGTTCAGCCACTGTTATTATGAGTAATAACACCACTGCCTACGGATATTTGCATAGCAACTTTCTTCCAGAGTTATTCCATCTTCCTCAGGTGATGAATTAAAACCCCAGCTAGATGATTCATCTGTATTATTTTGCCTTGAATTTTCCCATACCCATTATTTTTGCCCAGTAATTTTTTCCCCATGGATGCTCACCATGTGAGCATCAAAATGCGTTCACCACATAATGTCTACTTCTGAATCCTATGATTTCTCTAGAAGGCTCTAAAGTCTTTCCTCAACCTCGATAGAGTGATTCTATCTGCTTGAATTCTCCACGGGGAAAATCGGGGCTTTGCTAGTCTCCCAAGCTGCTTCCCTATCTCTGTATTTTGTGCCTAGTGTCATCACTCAGATTCTGAAGTCCTGGACACCAGTTCTTGCTTTTTTTTTTTTTTTTTTTTTCATGAACAGCACATCCAATATCTAGTATGAACTTTCCACCAGCTCGCTCCACTCCATTGATGTACAAACTCCTTGCTAACATTTTCAGTTGCTTTCGATAATAAAAATTAAAAACTAATCCAAACTCCTAAGTCCTCACCTTGTTTTAGATACAGTTCTAAGTGCCTTTTCATATATTAACTCATTTAATATTTTCAGTAAATCCCACAAGGTGGGTATTACTACTTTTATCTTACCATAAGGAAGCTGAGGCACAAAGAAATTGAATGGCACAAAGACTGTCAAAGGTCCTGCTGTGGGGAGTCAGGATAAAAACTCAGGTAGGCTGGCTGCAGAAACTATACTCTTAACTGCTCTGCTGGGTAACCTCTTTCAGAGACCAGAAGCCTTTCAAATCATGTTGTGTCTGCTGTGCAGAAAAATCACTTTATTCCTCATATTTGAATTATTGGGCTTCCCACACAGTGCAAGTGGTAAAGAACCTGCCTGCCAATGCAGGAGACATAAGAGAAATGGGTTCGATCCCTGGATCAGGAAGATCCCCTGGAGAAGGGGATGGCAACCACTCCAGTATTTTTGCCTACAAAATCCCATGGACAGAGAAGCCTGGAGACTTACAGTCTATGGGGTCACAAAGAGTAGGACACAGCTGAAGTGACTTAGCATGCACGCACATTGATTCACTGACTGACAAACATTTTTATTAAATCAAGCATTTGAAAAAGCTCCAGGAAAAATAAGAGATGCTCAGAGAACCATGTAAGGTGAAATAACCTGAAGATGTACCTTGGTAAAGGTTGTAACATTGAAAGAGAATGGTTGATAATGAAAAGAGAAGGATAAGTTCTTTCTGTACTGAGGTTTGGTTGAATACCTCCGCATGGGATAGTCTGGATAATGTGTCGTGAGTGCTCAGTCACAACTGACTCTTTGCGACCCTATGGGCTATAGCCCACCAGGCTTCTCTGTACATGGGATTTCCTAGGCAAGAACATTGGAGTGAGTTGCCATTTCCTCCTCCAGAGGATCTTCATGACCCAGGGATCAAACCTGTCTCTCCTAAATTGGTAGGCAGATTCTTTACCATTAAGTGTCACCTGGGAAGCCAGTCTGGATGATAAGCCCCCTCAGAATTTAAACAAAAGTAGAGAGCATCAAAGGATGAGATGGCTGGACAGCGTCACCAATGTAATGAGCATGAACTTGGGCAAACTCCGGGAGGTGATGAAGGACAGGAAGGCCTGGCATGCTGCAGTTCATGAGGTTGCAAAGTGTCAGACATGATGGGACGACTGAACAATAAGAGGAGGGATTAAAAGGATGACACTTTTCAAAAATACTTTGACTCTTTGTGAAAGGCTTTCTAAAGACTGCTGAAAGGATAGCTTTTGTCACTGCTCATCTTCACTTTGATGAGGTGGCCTCAAAGGTGAGGTCACTTAAATTTTTCTTTTGTTTGGATGTCAAAGGCTTCTCTATGGCTGGATTTTCCTAACTACAGTGAACCTGTTTAGTCATCTTATTGGAACAGTCTCACCGAAATTAAATTCTTTGTATCTGAAGGGTTGGGGGAAGTAGAAACCAAGAAAGGAAGAGGAGAAAGCTGCCCATTAGCAATTTTTAAGTACAAACTGTACAATTGTATCTTGATTCCAAATAAGTGCTTAATCTGATTTTTCCTCCTGCCATGTTTGAAGTAATTCATCACTAGCAAAACTCTACTAAAACTAGTTTTTCTGTTGCAAGTAGTTTAGGGTTGCTTCCACCTTATACACAATATTTTATTTAGTAAACAAATATCTACCAAGAACTTATGAGGTATAATCTCTACCAATATCAAACAACCACTGAAATTAGTCATTGAAATTAGTCAATGTTTAAGATAAAATTGCATTAGAACTAAAATAAATCAGAAATAAAGCATTGTTTTATTTAAAACAAAAACATATATTAATAAATATTTTAGGGTATGTCAGCATGGTTTCCTGGTAGCTCAGGCAGTAAAGAATCTGCCTGAAATGAGGGAAAACCCGGGTTCAATCCCTAGCTTGGGAAGATTCCCTGGAGAAGAGAATGGCAACCCACTCCAATGTTCTTGCCTGGAGAATTCCATGGACAGAGGAGCCTAGTGGGCTACAGTCCATAGGGTCACAAAGAATCGGACACAACTAAGCAACTAACACTTGCACTTTCTGCATGGTTAAGGAAACGAACTCAAACCATTTTTCACTTATGATCCTTACGTAAAATGGTAAGTCACAGTGATTTTCTGGAGTTCAAACAGTTCAACAGGAAACCACATCATTTTGATGATGAGAATTTTGTTGCAGAACAATCTCCCTCTTTATGAATTATTTTCTATATCTGATACAGAAGGGGAAAGAATGAGAAGATGGATCTAGCATTTTCAAGTTTTAAAAAAGTATCATTATTTTTCAGCCATTATTTCCTCCAAGGAGAAATCATTTGTTCTTCTCTGAAATTCTATTAGAAATGCTCTGCAAATCTGGTACAATGTGTTACATTATGCTCCTCCTTTAAAATGCTGTAAGTTCCTGGAGCGGAATATTGAAGATTCTTTTCTATGTTCCCCTGCATTTCACACATATGTAAATAAATAAGTTAGTCACTCAGCCATGTCTGACTCTTTGCAATCCCATAGACTATAGACCTCCAGGATCTTCTGCCCATGGGATTTCCCAGGCAAGAATACAGGAGTGGGTAGCCATTTCCATACATAGTACTGCTCAATAAATATCCACCAAGCTAACTAATTGCTCTCTCTTAATTAACTTCACCTCCATTCTCATTTATGAACTCTACTTTCTCAAGTATGTTCTTGAGACATTCTTGTCCTTGTCTCATGTCACCTTAATTTATACTATTCCTTCTGCCTGTGGTACATCCAGGCAGACTTCCTTCTCAGCCTTCAAGAAGCAGTTCACAAGACAACTTCTCTAAGGCAAAACTATGTACTCATTCAGTTTCCATAGCGTACCAGGCATAATTCCATCATGACATTTATCACTTCTATTACTGTAGTTACTTAATATGTTTCTAGATCACACATTCTTTGAAGATGGAAACCTATATATTATTCAGTTTTGAGTCTCAAGCAGAAAGTGACACACAGAAGGAACTCAGCAAATATCAACTGAGTTCATGATTGCCCATGATCTTCTATTAATAAATGTGATGAATACATTCACCAGCACTTGCCTGGGCCCGAGAAGGATCCCAGCTCTTTTATAGATACTTCAAATGTTTTCAGATGTAACGCTCTTCCCACCAACCAAAGAGTAGAAGGCCAGAGTAACTTTAACTTTAGATCCTTCCAGAAATACAGAAGAACTCAGATTTGGTGCTACCTGAGATACTTATAAGAGGTCAAGTTGATGGTTCTGAGTGGGGAAACTGCCTCTATCTTCTTGCCCAGATACAAAGACACATTGTTGCTATAGTTTTTCAGTCACTAAGTCTTGTCCAACTCTTTACAACCTCATAGACTGCAGCCCACCAGTCTCCTCCGTCCTAAACTATCTCTCTGAGTTCGCACAAATTCATGACCTTGAGTTGGTGATGCTATCTAACCATCTTTTCTCTGCCACTCCCTTTTCCTGCACTGTCCTTTCTAGCATCAGGGTCTCTTCCAGTGAGTCGGCTCTTCACATCAGGTGGTCAAAATTTTGGAGCTTCTGCTTCAGCACCAGTCCTTCCAGTGAATATTCAGGATTGATTTCCTTTAGGATTGACTGGTTTGATCTCTTTGCAGTCCAAGGGACTCTCAAGAGACTTTTCCAGCACCACATCTCAAAAGCATCAAGCATCCCTAATCCTTCCCGATCGCTGATGCCAAAAGGCACACCTCAGTTAATATGTTTAACTTCTTAGCTGGGGCCTGTTTTCCACCAGCTACCAACTCCAGGGAAGAAAATTCCTTATTCTTCTTTTCCATGTATAATTTTTAACAGAACAAGAACTGATACCTTTAACTTTCTAAAAGATATTCCTGTTCAGTTCTCCCATAGATTAGATCCTCCCAGACCATCCATGTTCATCACAACCCTGTCATTGTTCAGTTAGTCCTTAGACTCTGGGCCCTGACATTAGGATGGAGACAGGCTTTGCCACATCTTCCTGCTTCCACAAAATTTTCCCAAATATCAGTCATTTGCATCCCACTTTCATTCTTTCCATTATATTTTCAATATATTTCAATATGAACAGTGAAAGTGAAGTTGTGTCCGACTCTTTGCAACCCCGTGGACTGTAGACCACCAGGCTCCTCCGTACATGGGATTCTCCAGGCAAGAATACTGGAGTGGGTTGCCATTTCCTTCTCCAGGGGATCTTCCTGACCCAGGGATCAAACCCAGGTCTCCCGCATTGCAGGCAGATGCTTTAACCTCTGAGCCACCAGGGAAGCACATATATTTCAAAATATTACTGTCTTAATATTTTTCTTTAAATTGACTTATTCAAATAAATCTGTCCTTATCCTGTGCAATATCACCTATAAAAGTCACAAGTTTAAAATCTCATCATCTTATGAAATAGATGTTTATTATATAACACCAGTGGTTCTCACACCACATAGTTCCTTGGTCCAAAATGTCAAGCTATCACTATTTATTTGTTTATTGTATTAATGATATCATTTTGGTTCACATATTATCTTTTTCCTTATAGTTCCATTCTGTTTTCTTTTCTTCAACCTCTCCTATTTCAGATGCTCTTCATATGCATTATAGATTACTTGTCTTATAAATAGGGATTATGGGTTTAAGAAGTGTGAAAGAGTCCCAGAACCCATGTTCTAGTGCCAATTCCTCCAATATCCAATCTGAGGATTTAGTAATCTCTCTGAGTCTGACTGTTCATGGTAGAATGAGAGGAGTGTACCAGAAGCCCTCACTCTTCGAGGCTCATATGATTTGAGGCACATAAACCAAATATAAGGTATTAGTTCATTTACAAAAACAAAAATATTTCAGAACATCTAGTATCATGAAACAGAAACAAAGGAAATAGTAGTCAACTATAGTACAATTCTGAATTTTTAAAATAGAAATGTAAAGTCTAAATGAGACCTTTAATGGTACTTTTTCTAATTTTTTATAGAAAAAATATATTCAAGTGTTACTAAGTGCAATAAGGGCTAACTATGAATTCCAGAAAAAAATATTCTATACCAAAGCTATGTGAAATTGAGATTCTAGTGTTTAAGTTCTATTTGTTTGTAACATACAACTCTTTCTCAAAAGGCCATCAATTCTTGGTAGAAGAACACATTCATTGAAACCATGGATGATTGCCCTTATTATTACAGCTGTTGTGTTGGTTCTAGCAGTAATCATCGGTCTCCCGGTTTATTTTTTGGTATTTGGTAAGACTCTGATTGCATTATTTTGAAATTTTAAAGATCTAGATAATTGATTTTAAAATCTTAATATTTTAGAAACCCTTTTCTAATATTTTCAAATGTAATTTTCATTGCAATAATAGTTTATATAGATGTATACATACTTTGTATAATTCAATATTTATTTGCATAAATTTGTCTACATTTGGGAAATGTAAACATTTATGTGTAAAAATTACTTTTAGCATTTAAAATTTGACTTGGTTCATATAATATTTTCTCTCAAACAGTACAGTAAGTCATATCATATGTTATTGTATGGTTTAATAATATTTAATGTACTGAGAACAAAATATTATTTTAGTAGCAATTCTAACTTTGAGGTCACCTTTTTGAATATAATACATTTTACTATTATTATTTAATTAACAGCTTAAATTTATAAGTTACCACTAACAGGTGGTAACTGTGTCAGGATACAACTGACAACCATGTGACTATGAGAATGTGTGATCTTAATAAAGGGTTAAAGGAAGTGTTGGCTACAGCTGTTGTGTTTAATTCCCAACAACTTGTCAGTTACAGGAGTTTTCTGCATATCATCCCTTCTGATAGTTATACAACTCAAATGATTCCATTTTTGTTTTCCTTTCCAGATCAGAAGGTTCATTATTACCAAACTTCCTTCCAGATCCCTAGTATTGAATATAATCCTGATTTTTCAGTGGAACATTCAAAAAATAGTACAGACCTGAAACAAAAAATCAGTAATGAGGTAAGTCTGAGCTTTCCTGCTATCATTCCTACCCTGACAATATTATTATGAGGGAGTTTAAATTATAATAAGAAGCAATTTGAGAACATACAAAATTGCAGTTATGTTAGGTTGCCAGAAAAACAAAGAATGCCCAGTTAGATTTTAATTTCAGATGCTCCTCAGTATATATTTCATGCTTATACTAAAAAATCATTGTTTATCTGAAATTAAAGCTTAACTATATTTTTATTTGCTAATCCTGGCAACTCTATCTCAGGAAGATTGGAACAATACACTGGACAAAGAATAATTGCACCATATTCTGAACAACATAAGCCCAAGAAATAAATAGGTAGCTCAAATACACACACACAAAAAATAGATTTATCTGGAGACATAACTTAGTTAGGTACAAACATTACCACATACAATATACTAAGCACCTACTGTTTGCATGACCTGATTTAGGCAACTTATACTGAACATTTTAGTCCTGAAAATATACCACAGAAACACACAGACTAGCTCTTTCACTGAAGACTTCAGTTTATACACAGATTCTATGGAATATAGCATTGACCAAAGATGGCAGATCTTTGCCAGGTTTACAAATACATCTTTAGATCTTTCTCAACCAAAAGCAGAAGCTGATGAAATGAGTCAAAGGACGCAACTGAGTGGGATTGGTGTGCCTTTCCAAAAATACATTTTAAGCAAATACTTAGGGAGAAAAAAATTGGTGCATTATATATACTATTTTGTTATATGATTCTAGGTAACGTTTTGATGTCTTTTTCTTGATAAGTATATTAATTTTTTAAAAATGTTCCCCAAAATACACATTTTCCTCCTCTTCCCCATTTACCACAGTTTCAAAACACAGCTTATAAATTTTCACCAAAGCCTAAAAAGTTTATTTTTAATCACACTCATGGGGATGATAATTATGTTTGAATGATAGTGGTTGTTAAGTCCATTCATAGCAAGTTTTCAATGAAATTCAGTCTCTGTACTGGCTGTTGAAATATATGACTTCACTTGACTCATTATCATTCATCTTTGACCAGGTGACAATTTATTCAAATACCAACATTCAGTTACAGAGATGACCTTTATAACAAGATTATGCCCAAATGAGCTTTTTGGGCATAGCTGTACAAACTTAGAAGTAAATGCTATTTGAATCACTGTACATTTAATACAAGCATTTTTGTAATATACTGAAGTGTGCAAAATTCATATTTAACAAAGTTCTACACTTTTTTTTTTCTTTTCTCAGATAGATGAGATATTTCAAAGATCCAGTTTAAATCATCATTACATCAAGTCTCATGTTTTCAATGTTAGGTAATTATAGCTAATTACTTTGATGAAAAAGCAACTTTGTATTATTTAGTTTTTCTTCAATTATTTGCTTTCTGGATATGATGTAAAAAATTAAGATACAATGAGAGTAAAAATAATTTAATGTTATTACATTTGTTATTTCTCCTTTACAAGGTACATTTAGGGAGAGAGTGCTGTAACTCTGTCTCTTATACACATCTAGATGTGTATAAGAGACAGCCACCTAACCTGCCTCTTGAGAAATCTGTATGCAGATCAGGAAGCAGGAGTTAGAANAAAATAATTTAATGTTATTACATTTGTTATTTCTCCTTTACAAGGTACATTTAGGGAGAGAGTGCTGTAACTTGGGTAGTGATGAAATATATTCTACTGGTTGTCCTTTTAAAGTTTTTTGTATTTCAGTTAAAGATTCTTACAATCATTAAAAACTCCTCTCAATTTTACTTACATTTTAAATAATAAACAAATATAATGGATTTTTTAAATCAAGAATAAAATACAAGGTTGATGAATTTAACAAGTGCTTTTATTTGTCCAGAAAAAAAAAAAAAAGATTTTACCATTTTCAGATACTCTCCCCTCCCTAAATATGATCAAGTTTTACAAACTAGGAGTAATTCAGATATTAACACCTATATGATACAGAAAGGGAAAACATCCATGATAATGAAGAGTATAAAATATTTATGCTGTATTTTCTTGAATATATAACTATATTTATGTAAGAAGTTATAAAATAGTAATTACTATGCTATATCCTAACTCATTTATTCTGATGTTTTTGTTTTTCAGGCCAAGCAATAATGGTTTGAAAATAAACGTATTGCTCACATTTCAGTTTACCTCTAACAATGCAGACACAATAAAAAGAGAAGCTGATAGCATTTTGCATCAGAAGTTGAAATTAAATGAAAGCTTCTTGAAGATAGACACTTCATTGCCCTATCTTAAAGGCAAGAAATACCATTTTTCTTTCTTTGTTACAGTTTATCATTTTAACAGTCTTCTCATCTACAGAGAAATCTTTATTTAACCATAAAATTAAATCACTTTTATTTGTAAGTCTCTTATTTACTTGATAATAAACAAATCTCCACACGATCAAGACTTCCTTTGGTTAGTATGGACACAATTGTAAAACAAGGATAATATGATAATCCTAATAGAGTAGTATGTCTTACTATTTAAAAAATATTTTAGTGGAATTTTTTGAGCTAACCAAGCATTGTTTTTGTTCAGTTGCTAAGTCTTGTCCAACTCTCTGTGACCCCGTGAACTGCAGCATGCCAGTCTTCCCTGTCCTTCACTATCTTCCAGAGTTTATTCATATCTGTATCCACTGAGTCTGTGATGCCATCCAACCATCTAACTCTGCTGCCCGCTTGTCCTCCTGCCCTTAATCTTTCCCAGCATCAGGGGCTTTTCCAGTGAGGTGGCTTTTCACATCAGGTGGCCAAAATATTGGAGTTTCAGCTTTAGCACCAGTCCTTCCAGTGAATATTCAGGATTGATTTCCTTTAGGATTGACTGGTTTGATCTCCTTACTGTCCAAGGGACCTCAAGAGTCTTCTCCAGCACCACAGTTCAAAAGGATCAATTCTTTGGTGCTCAGCCTTCTTTATGTTCCAACTCTCACGTCTGTATGTGACTACTGGAAAAACTATAGCTTTGAATATATAGACCTTTGTTGGCAAAGTGATGTCTCTGCTTTTTAATATGCTGTCTAGGTTTGTCATAGCTTTCCATCCAAGGAGCAAATGTCTTTTAATTTAGTGGCTGCAGTCACTATCCACAGTGATTTTGGAGCCAAAGAAAATACAATCAGTCACTGTTTCTACTTTTCCCCCATCTATCTGCCATGAAGTGATGGGACCAGATGCCATGATCTTAGTGTTTTGAATATTAAGTTTTAAACCAGCTTTTTCATTCTCCTCTTTCGCCCTCATCGAGAGGCTCTTTAGTTTCTTTTCACTTTCTGCCACTAGAGTTGTATCATCGGCATATCTGAGGTTGTTGATATTTCTCTCAGCAATATTGATTCCAGCTTGTGAGTCATCCAGCCTGGCATTTCACATGATGTACTCTGCATAGAAGTTAAACAATCAGGGTGACAATATATAGCCTTGATATATTCCTTTCCCAATTTTGAACCAGTCTGTTGTTCCATAACCAATTCTAACTGTTGCTTCTTGTCCTGCATACAAGTTTCTCAGGAGACAGGTAAAATGGTCTGGTATTCTCATCTCTTGAAGAATTTACCAGTTTGTTTTATCCATATAGTCATAGGCTTTAATGCAATCAATGAAGCAGAAATAGATGTTATGCATGTGATAAAAATCTACTCTCTCCTATTGATATGGTAATACTTGGTACTTGGGTCTTTCTGATGCAATACTCTCTCCAATCTGAATTCAAAATGTAAGAATGGTCTGCACACAGATATCACAATATGTGAGGTACAGCATGATTTGGCTCCAGTGAAAAGAAGTCTAATATTTTTTCTTGTACTCCCATAACCTTTTCTAGGCATGTAGGATAGGACTGGCCTAGGGAATAAAAGGAAGACAAAAATGACACACCCTGATTATACCTGTCTCAGGCATAAAGACACCACCTTATTTACAACAGACATATTTCTAGGTGATGAATGTTTGGGGCCTGAGATTAAACAAAGCTTATTATAATTTGAAGACTACTGTTAGCCTTCTATAAATTAACTTTGAAATGTTCATATTTTACCAGACTAAGGTGTGAAATGAGATTAAAAAGCTGACAAGTTACCAATAAGTCTTCTCTTGGTACTTTTTTTCCCCAAATTGTTTAGAGGGCTAGAGCAGATATATTATAATATGTTAAAGAGGAGAAAAGCATCACAGATTTGACTAAAGAAGAAAAACAGCTTGAAGATAAAGACAGGAAGTCTCTGTAAGTGATGTTCAGCATTCAGTTCTGCTAGTCATGCAAATAGAACAGGGTAGATTCTGAATCCAGTGCACTGGGTTTAGCCAGAAAAACAAGATTTCCTGAAAGAAACATTTTGTTAAAGAGGTATGTACAAAATTTTAATTTCAAAAAATTTAGATTTTGACCTCCCATTAAGACAACTGTTAGAAACTCCATCATTTCTGTGTCTGTCCCCCACTCTTACCCTCACTCTATGATGTTAGTGGATTTAAGTTGTATACAGAGTTGCTGGATCAGGGTGGAGGGACTGGTCCATGCAGGCATCTGCTGGTGATCCATCCATCCGAAGATTTTCAGCTGTCTGTCTAGGCAAATTACTGTTAAGACATTCCTCATTCCCACAGGAAGGTCTCCTAAGATTCATAATTTATCCTGAGACACTTCTGTCCTTATCAGGGTGCTAGAAAATTAATTCATATATTATTTTTAAAAATTTACTTCTCTGCAAAAGAGTGATAAGTCCTTGAATACAGGAAATGTGTCTTCTGTAGACATAATCACCTTCAGAAGATTAGCACAGAACTCAGTACAGGACAGAAACAGGGTATTTGCAAAACATTGTGTCTTTAACTCTGTAAACTAACTCAGGGTCTCGAAAGTGAGCATGAAACAAAAGTAGTGCTTTGACATTAACAGATACCACAGAACACTGAGGAACCTGGAATCCTTCCTTTTCTCACTTAAGAGTTTTACAACTATGCTTTAGAAAGTAAGAGGTTATATATATATATAATTTAAAAAACAAAAGTCTTGTTTTATAGGGTAAGAGAACTCATTTAAATAATATAAAGAGAAAATGCATGGAATGCACACCAGGAAGGACGGTAGGTGGTAGTGAAAAGAAACCAAGACTTAGAAACCAGAAGACCTATGTCCTAGCAGTAACAGTTGTAGCCTTTGATAAATTGTTGGACCTCTGTGTCTCAATTCCTGTTTCGCAAGATGAAACAATAAGTGAAACTTACTCTTTAGGAAAACGTAAAAATTTTGAAATGTACAAGAACAAGCAAATTAATGTAATGTATTATTAAATGGATTTTCTCTGATATCTTTAACAATATTGATCCTGAGAAGTTGGAGAATTGACTAACTTGTCTTTTAAAAAAAGAGAGCTTGGAAACTAAACACACAAAAGGTTCCAAAACACAAATATTGAAAGAGTTATCTGAGAATATCTTGAGAACTCTGTTAAGCTTAGTCTTCTAAAGTTATTTTTTACAGGATTATGATAAAGCTCAAGGAGAAGCTTTGAGTTTAGCTTTCAACTAAATTTTGTTTTGGGTAATGAATATTTAGTTAAAATAGGAAAGGAATGACAACAAATCAAAAATTTTAAAAAGCTGATTATCTAAATATCATGTAATTCAGAAAAAAGAATGATTATTAAAAATCAATTTTAATTGGCGGATAATTGCTTTACAATGCTCTGTTTATTTCTGCCATGTAACAACATGAATCGGCCATAAGTATATATATGTTCCCTCTCTCCTGAACCTCCCTCCCACCCCTCACCCTATCCCATCCCTCTAGGTTGTCACCGAGCACCAGGCTGAGCTCCTTGTGTTACACAGCTTCCTGCAAGCTATCTATTTTACATATGATAATGTATGTTTCCATGCTACTTTTTCAATTTGTCCCACCCTCTGCTTCCCTTACTGTGTCTACAAGTCTGTTCTCTATGTCTTAGTCTCTATTTCTACCCTGCAGATAGGTTCATCAGAATCATTTTTCTAGATTCCATATATATGCATTAATATATGATATTTGCCTTTCTCTTTCTGACTTACTTCACTCTGTACAGGTTCTGTGTTCATCCACATCAGTTCAACTAATTCGAATTAACTCCTTCATTCCTGGCTGAGTAATCATTGTATATGTGCATCGCAACTTCTTTATCCATCCATCTGTTGATGGACATCTAGGTTGCTTCCATACCGCGGCTATTGTAAATAGTGCAGCAGTGAACATTGGGGATGCATGCATGCGGAGAAGGCAATGGCACCCCACTCCACTCTTGCCTGGAAAATACCATGGACGGAGGAGCCTGGTGGGCTGCAGTCCATCGGGTTGCTAAGAGTCGGACAGGACTGAGCGACTTCACTTTCACTTTTCACTTTCATGCATTGGAGAAGGAAATGGCAACCCACTCCAGTGTTCTTGCCTGGAGAATCCCAGGGATGGGGGAGCCTGGTGGCCTGCCGTCTTTGGGGTCGCACAGAGTCGGACAAGACGACTGAAGCAACTTAGCAGCAGCAGCATGCGTGTGTGTTAAGTTGCTTCAGTAGTGACTGGACTCTTCACAAAACTATGGATTGTGTCTCACCAGGCTCCTCTATCCACTGGATTCTCCAGGCAGGAATACTGGAATGGGTTGTCCTCCCCTTCTCCAGGGGATCTTCCTGATGCAGGGATTGAACCCACGGCTCCTGCTTTGCAGGCGGATTCTTTACTAGAGATACTGGGGAAGCCTCGAATATTGAGGGTACATAAGTCTTTTTAAATTTTAGTTTTCTCAGGGTATATGCCCAGCATTGGAATTGTTGGGTCATACGGGAGTTTTATTCCTAGGTTTTTTATTGTTGTTGTTGTTTTAAGGAATGTCCATACAGTTCTCCATAGTGGCTATATTCATTTATATTACCACCAACAGTGCAAGAGTTTCCTTTTTCCCACATGTTCTACAGCATTAACTGTTTATAGATTTTTTTGATGATGGTCATTCTGACTGGTGGGAGATGATACTTCATTGTAGTTTTGATTTCCATTTCTCTAATAATAGGCAATGTTGACTATCTTTTCATGTATTTATTGGCCATCTGTATGTCTTCTTTGGAGAAATGTCTTTTTAGGGCTTCAGTCCATTATTTGCTGGGCTGTTTAAAAACACCTTTTTTTAAATTTGTTAGTTACTTCATGTTTCTCTGTAATATCTTACTATTTTTCCCTTTTTTTTTTTTTTTTTTTGCTGTATACTCTTCAAACATCAAACTTTTTATATTATTTTCTATAGAAAAAAGAGAAAGATAATTCAGACTTTCTACCAGCATGTTTGATAGGCTTTTAAATTATTATTATGAAATAATTATAGATTTACATGAGGTTGCAAAGAAATTTATAGAGAAATCTCATCCACTTGCACCCTTCCCCCAGCCTTCCTTAATGCAGTACATTAAAACCAAGAAATTCAAATGGATACAATCCACAGAATTTATTCAGATTCCACAATAATATATGAACAAAAGAGAAAGATAATTCAGACTTTCTACCAGCATGTTTGATAGGCTTTTAAATTATTATTATGAAATAATTATAGATTTACATGAGATTGCAAAGAAATTTATAGAGAAATCTCATCCACTTGCACCCTTCCCCCAGCCTTCCTTAATGCAGTACATTAAAACCAAGAAATTCAAATGGATACAATCCACAGAATTTATTCAGATTCCACAATAATATATGAACTAATTTGTGTGTGGATTTGTATGTATAGCTCTAGGCAGTTTTATCACATATTGTATAACTACCACCAGAATCAATATATTCAACTGTACAATGTCAAGGCTCTCTAGTGTTACTTCTTTAATGCCACACCTACTTCCTCTATCTCCACCTAGCCCAACTACCACTAATCCATTTTTCATCTCTGTAATTACATTATTTTATAGATTTCACATAAATAGAATTATATACTTGGTATGCTTTTGAGATTGACCATTTTTGTTCAACATATTTTGCTTGAGGTTCATCCATCTTATTGTATCAATAGTTTGTTCCTTGTTATTGCTAGGCAGTTTTCATAGCATTCCAGTTTGTTTAACCACTCATTTGCTGAAGAGCATTTGGGTAGTTCAAGTTTTTGGCTTCCACAATGAAGCTGCTATAAACATTCATGTCCAAGTTTCATGAAAATGTCTTCATTCTTTGGGATAAATGTCTAAAAGTACAACTGCAGTTGATAAAAACATTTTTAGTTTTGATAGGAACTACCAAACTATTTCTAAGAGTGGCTATACCATTTTGCATTTCCTATTATGTGAGTTACCCAGTTTCTCTGCATCTTTTTGCCAAAATTTGGTGTTATCACTATTTTTCATTTTAGCCTTCCTAATAAGTGTGAGGTGATATCTACCTACACCCTCTTCTGTTTAACTTATATTTTAATAGATTGATGTGGGATTAATTAATTAGATGTAGTCATCCATCATGGCAAACAATATCCTTCCCCATGCCAATTATTTTATAATTATGAACAGGATTTTCCCAGAGGCCACATATAGTCAGAAGAAGAGTTTAATCTATGTCTGGGCCTCTACTTTTTGTAGAATTTTATTTAAATGAAATATGTATACTATCATGTAAGAAATGAATTGCCAGTCTATGTTCAATGCAGGATGCAGGATGCTTGGGGCTGGTGTATGGGGATGATCTGGAGGGAAGATGTGGGGTGGGAGGTGGGAGGGGGGTTCATGTTTGGGAGTTCGTGTAAAAAAATAAATAAATACAAAAAAAATAAAATTAAATTAAATTAAAAAAAAGAATTTATTGACTCTTCAGTTCCTCCAAAATGGAAACATTCATGTCATGTAGACAGAGTATTTAAATTATAATTGTTGCACTGCTGACCAATCATCTTGTTTTTTTCCCCACAGCTATGAATAATGTACAAGCAGAGCACATCCTGAACAGCTGTAAGTTCAACATTATTATTGACATGCACATAAATCAAATGCTTGCCTGTGTGCTCAGTCATGCCCAACTCTTTATGATCCCACGGATTGTAGCATCAGTCTCCTCTGTCCATGGGCTTTTCCAGGCAACAATGTTGAAGTGGGTTGCCATTTCCTCCTCCAGAGTATCTTCCCCACCCAGGGATCTAACCCACATCTGCTGCCTTGGCAGGCAGATTCTTTACCACTGAGCCACCTGGAAAGCCCATATAAATCAAATAATAGAACCCAAAACACTTTTGGAATATCACTATTCCCATATAAATTTTTTCCCAGAAGTATATGACATCTTTTAATGGACACATAATTTAACTCTCCCCAGGGGAAAAAAATTACTATTAATAATCGGAAATGTCTATATGGACATACTTGCTCTACTGCAAAGAAAGTTTTGCTAATGACTTTTTATTTTTTTATCTTATTTGATTTTCATTTTATCTTATTTGATTTTATTTGGCTCATTTTGTTAAAGCAGATTTTTCTTAGAATTTAATGACATCCACTAATTTTAATATGTGAGCTTTGACATGTATGCTATTGTAGTGTAATGATTTTTTGTAACATTAGAGAAGTATTTTAGAAGAGTAAAAATGGTATTTTTCTATTATAAGTACTGTACATTTCACACTCAAAATTGTCAAAAATCACTCAGGTAAACTTCTGCCTATAAAAATGTAATTCAGAAAATATGAAAAAAAAAATTAAAGTGAAATTGCTATAAGATGTATCAAATATTTTTTAGTTAATCCTTTTTTCAGTGTGAATAATTATTATTCTGTCATGCAGTTTTGATTAATTTTTAAGGTAAGGCAAGGTTACATTTCCATTTTAATGTGCCAAACATACTCACACACATTTATGACTCTGGACATAACCATCTAATTCCCTCTGACAGGTTGCGGTTTAGGGAGGGAGTTCCCATCCATGGAAAGAATTGCCGATGGTAGTGTTGCAAAGAAAGCTGATTGGCCTTGGCAAGCCAGCCTGCAGGTTGATGGCATCCATTTCTGTGGAGCCACTTTGATCAGTGAGGTGTGGCTCCTGACTGCTGCTCATTGCTTTGATTCGTAAGTCCTCACCTGTGCCAACCTCTCCATATATAACAGAGATCACCATTTCATCTCCTCACCTTCATATCCTGTAATTATTATCCCCTTTTCATTGGTCATCTTAGACCCTAAAATGATATACATAATTGTCCAGCAGACTTAGAAGAAGTAACAATTACTGCAGAATAGGAAAAAATCAGAAGATTTTCAATTCCAACTGAATATAGATTCTCCAACAACCTCAACTTTAAAAACAAGTTAACATCAACAAAAGTTAAACACATACACACACACACCAGTTTTCCTGAAATATACTGTGCATTTCTTAAAATAAAACTCAGATCATAGTATCCCAACCCTCAAACTTACATCTGATTTTCCCACATGAATATCTGGTGCTGTGCTTTTATTATTTGTATGCTTTTTGGTGATCTTAACATATGGAACACTTGGGGATACTAAAGAGATACAATAAACTTATTGAAATTCATATAAAATGGGAAAATATTCTAGATAAAATGTTTACTGAAAAAGAAGGATGTGAAAACAATATAAAAGTGGCTCCATCTCTCTCTCTTTCCCTCTCTCTTTTCTCTCTCCATAGATATACATACATTTTTGTGCACAGATATGAGTACTTATGTGTGTGTACATGTGGGTACATATGTCTAAGTTTTATTTACTTGTATACTCCTCAACTAATCTGAATTACTTTTACAACCAAAACTGGTGACAATAAAGTTTCCTTTAAAAAAATTACAAACTTTCCCCCAAGGAGAGTAATTTTAAGCTATTTTAGAGTGAGGAAGCGTTATCAGCAAAATGAAACAAAGCAGTCCCAGGGAGAAGCCACAAATAAATAAAGTGGGAGGATCCCAAGCAACTACTACTTTAAACAATTTGCCCTTCCCCACTGTTATGTCCATGCTCATTCAGAGTCCTGGGCAACTTCTGATCAGAAATGATCTAAACCAACCATAATCCTTTCAATATGTGATCAGCTACGAAAACCCCAAACGCTGGACAGCTAGCTTTGGAACAACTCTAAGCCCCCCACTAATGCGACGAGAGGTGCAGTCGGTTGTCATTCACGAAGACTATGCTGCCCATAAGCACGACGACGACATCGCTGTGGTGAGGCTCTCCGCCCCTGTCATGTTTTCGGATGAGGTGCACAGAGTCTGTCTTCCGGACGCTACTTTTGAAGCCTTGCCTGAGAGCAAAGTGTTTGTCACTGGATGGGGAGCTCTAAAAGCAAACGGTGAGTACAAGTGAAAAAAGAAAACTCATCCTCCATTGGAATGCATGCGTGCATGCCGAGTCACTTCAGTCATGTCCAACTCTTTGTGACCCTCTGAACCATAGCCTGCCAGGCTCCTCTGTCCATGGGATTCCCCAGGCAAGAATACTGGAGTGGGTTGCCATTCCCTCCTCCAGGAAGAGATATAAGATACAAAATCAAAATAAAGAAAATAGATGAAATCAAGATGTCACATGAAAATATGTATGCCAAAACCAATACAGTACTGTAAAGTAAAATAAAGTAAAAATAAAAATTAAAAAAAAAAAGTTAAATAAGCAAAAAAAAAAAAAAAGAAAGAAAAATATGGCTGAAAAGATGTCACATGAAAAATATGGCTGAAACAAGCTATAAACCCTTGGTGACAGGGTTTATATCACCCTATATCAACAGGGAAGCTTGGCATGCTGCAGTCCATGGGGTTGCAAAGAGTCGGACATGACTGAGTGACTAAACTAATGGTAAATTCTGAAAACTACTATTAACAGTGCCTGTATGTCTCTTCTTTATGGGGTATTTTGGAATCTATGTAGCTATAGCTTTCCTTTAAAAAAAAAATGACAACCTACTCCAGTATTCTTTCCTGAGAAACCCCATGGACAGAGGAGCCTAGCCGCCTACAGTCCATGGGTCTCAGAAGAGTCAGACACAACTTAGTGACTAAACAACAATTTTCCATATAATGTTTTTCTTTCTTTTGTTGTCTTTTGTACACAGAGATTGTTATGGTTGATGATTCTTAAAGGATGTAACTTGTGAGTACTAATAATGACAAGCTTTCTGTAATGTACAGAAATACAGTTAAACAGAAATACCTTAAGCAAGCAATTTGAATGGTGATCTTGATGCTAAACATTAAAGGAGCCCTTTGTATCCATGTATCTATGAAAGAGTTTTTGAGCCTGAGACTTTATAAATTTGACAGACATGACATTTTACTACACTTAATAATATGCAATAAACTGCAAAGAGAGAACTTTAGAGGCTGATTTGAGTTTCCAGTTCCCTTGTCTCTTGGTTGGATTTATTACATATAATTTAATCTGCTTTTGAATTTCTGACTCTTATAGGTTTCCCTGGGGGCTCAGTGATAAAGAATTTGCCAGCCAGTGCAGGAGACACAAGTTCCAACCCTGGGTTGGGAATATCCAAAGGAGAAGGAAGTGGCAACCTAATTCTGTATTCTTGTCTAGAAAATCTAAAGGACAGAAAAACCTGGTGGGCTCTAGTACGTGGGGTCGCAAAAGAATCAGACAAGAGTAAAATACAAGCAACAATATAGACTCTTATAATGGCATTACAGTCTTGTTTGTGTCTCTGCTCACAGTATAGCTTTTATCTGAGTCTTTATCAAGTAGCAGTTAGTATTTTCCAGCAATAAGATTTTTAAATTAATGTGTATGTATACACATATATATATTTAGAATAATGTTGTTGCACACTTACTATCAGTTCAGTTCAGTTCAGTCAGTAACTCAGTCGTGTCTGACTCTTTCCCACCCCATTAATTGCAGCATGCAAGGCCTCCCTGTCCATCACCATCTCCCGGAGTTCACCCAAATTCATGTGCATCGAGTCAGTGATGCGATCCAGCCATCTCATCCTCTGTCATCCCCTTCTCCTCCTGCCCTCAATCCCTCTCAGCATGTGGCCTTTTCCAATGAGTCAACTCTTCACATGAGGTGGCCAAAGTATTGGACTTTCAGCCTCAGCATCAGTCCTTCCAATGAACACCCAGGACTGGTCCTTTAGGATGGACTGGTTGGATCTCCTTGCAGTCCAAGGGAC
>SJYX01017264.1:142858-175726 GCA_006410675.1 Oreotragus oreotragus | reverse complement strand
TATAGCACAGGGGACTCTGCTCAATATTCTGTAATAATCTAAACAGGAAAAGAATTTGATAAAGCATAGATACATGTATATGCATAACTGAATCACTCTCTTGTACATCTGAAGTTAACACAACATTGTTAATCAACTATACTCCTATGTAAAATTGAAATTTTAAAAAATGAGAAAAATTTTAAAAAGCAGGCATGACCAGAAATTTTGTTTTTAAGTTACAGGGAACAGGAGAGCCATAAGAAATAGTCCTTGTTTACTATTGTCTAGTGCTGTGCTTAGTCGCTCAGTTGTGTCCAACTCTTTGCAACCCTATGGACTGTAACCCGCCAGGCTCCTGTCTGTGGGGATTATCAAGGCTAGAACACTGGAGTGGGTTGCTGTGCCCTCCTCCAGGGGAATCTTCCCAATGCAGGCGTTGAACCCAGGTCTCCCGCATTGCAGGTGGATTCTTTACCATTTGAGGCACGAGGGAAGCCCAGAGCCATGTGTAAAGAATAATCACCAGCGGTAAACTGGTGGGCTCTGATTAAACAAAAGCATTTCTTGTAGATAACAAAAACCAAACCAGAGAGATATACAATCATTGCTTCAAGCCATAGTCAGACTCTGTAGTTATGTATCTAATCCCTCTAATTGCAAGTCACTGTGGCCTGGGACCTGCAGATGTCTCCATGGCCAGTAGAGCATCATCGCACCAGTGCTTGAACCTTTGAACTTAAACAGTGTACATCACATAGAATTATACTGCTTAAGAAAGAAAATATCTATACATTCATTTTAAAGTGTTACCTCACAAATTACATACTAATTAAATAAATCACATTTCCCTCAACCTTCAATTCAGTTCAGTCACTGAGTCATGTCCGACTTTTTGCAACCCCATGAATCGCAGCAGGCCAGGCCTCCCATCCATCACCAACTCCCAGAGTTCACCCAAACTCATGTGCATCGAGTCAGTGATGCCATCTAGCCACCTCATCCTCTGCCGTCCCCTTATCTTCCTGCCCCCAATCTCTCCCAGCATCAGTTGACTGATTTTTCCAATGAGTCAGCTCTTCACATGAGGTGGCCAAAGCATTGGAATTTAAGCCTCAGCATCAGTCTTTCCAATGGACACCCAGGACTGATCTCCTTTAGGATGGACTGGTTGGATCTCCTTCCTTACATAGCATTAATTTTAATCATTAAGCATTTAAAGATAATACATTGTAAAGTAGGGCTATTTTAAGGACTGAAAATAAATAATTAAACCTTCTACCTATAGTATTTGAAACTGAATCCAATGGTTTAGTAATTCTATATTTGAAACAGACTCAGCTCCACAAAAAAAAGGAATCTGTTGAATAAAGACTTGTATCTGAGCTTATTCCGTAAGAGAGCAGATGTTCTCATTCTGTGGGTCCATGCTCCCTTGCTTCCTTCACCTCTAGTATACTAAGAACCTAAATTAGGATTTAGGACTTTGGGAAAGAAGTTCAAGACAATTGTTTTTGGTAGATCAGCAGGATTGCTTTTGGTAGACCAGAGTTCTTACTCTCTGTCCACTGGGCAAGAGAGTGTACTAAGAAGTATGGATGGGAAGAGAGTTTAAAGGCACAAGACTCTAAGAACTCTGCCTACTTCAAACAGAATCATCTCTCTTATTTAAAAGAAACATCTGGAAGGGGGTTTTCCATATAATATTTCTTTTAAGTGAATAGATACATGCTAAAAGATAAAATTAAAAATCATTTGTGAAAGGGTTAAATACATCAGGGAAGTCTTCTTGATTGCTACACTCAAACCAGTTCACTTGGAAGAAAAACTTTGTGTGTAATCAACAATGCACATTTATTTGGAATGTCCTTTGCCTATCTTTCTCCTCTCAAACCTATTGCTACACAGTGATACAGTGCCTCAGACATCTTCCTATCAACTGGTGGAACAGGTGGGGATTCCGATTCAAAGCATGAGATTATTCCTACCTAACAGATTTAGAAGAGACTTCATGACAGAAGTGATACTTGAGATCACATTTATGTAATAAATGGATGCTTAGACCTAGGTTCAGTTTGTGCTGTCTGCTGAGACCAAGCAAAACTAAAAACTATACAAGTATAAAACTGAAACCTCAACTCTAGTCACACTACCTTACAGAAAGAGACATTAATAGAGGTAAACAGACATAATCAGATAACAGATAATAAGAAACTCAACTATTAAATTAATGGTGGGTAAAAACAGAATTTGTTTTTCATATTTCAACTTAAAATATTATTAGACATCCAGATTCTGACTAACTTGTATTTCTGACACCCCTTTATTTATCACGTTGATCTTTTTTTTCTTCCCACTTGCCAGGGTGATTCTGGGGGACCTCTGGTTATAGCACGTGATGGAAATATCTGGTATCTTATCGGAATAGTAAGCTGGGGAATGGACTGTGGAAAAGAAAACAAGCCTGGAGTCTACACCAAAGTGACTCGTTATCGGGACTGGATTAAGTCTAAAACTGACATCTAATGTAATAACTGCCTCTACCTCCAAAATGTAAATGCCATGTGTGGCCTCTGGCAAATCATGTTTAGTATGTGCTGCTATGTCTATCGTCATCAAATTCAAGATGCAAATAAGTCTGATCTGACAACTATCCTCTAACATGTGAGGAAAGGCTTTCTTTCACATCACCTGAAGTGTCTCACTGACCACAAGCATATACCACAGTGTCAACTCCAGTAAGATCTGCCATTGCTGCTGAGTGTCTCTGATTGCCTCCTGGCTCATCTTTTGCTTTCTACTACACACCTTCCATGTTAGAAAAATCCAGCGGTTTAATCAGATGAGTACCAGGTGGCTAAGTATTCCTTATTTTTTTCCTGACACAGCATACTGCCCTTCTCTGACTTCATAGTTTTTAGCTTCCTCCTCAAGTAATCCTCATTCAGGATCTGTAGATTCACTACACCAGACAAATCCAGGTGATTCATTTTGACTGACACTAATGCAAACAATGAAGAGGCATTAGACATGAAACCAGGACTCAAGAGATGGCACTGCAAGAGTCCTTTCCCCTTTGCCCTCAGATATTCATTTAACCTCTTTCTGAAACTTGAAAAATCTTGACATTTAAATTTACACCCAACAGTGCAGATTTTAAAGTCTTTTAACAACTACACTAATGTTCACTTTAGAAGAATGAATAAATCCTTGGATCAGATATTGGGAGAACTGGAAATATTGCCTAGGACAGGATTTTGTTTCAAACTTGACTTTTGATATTCAGAAAATAAAAGCAGTTCCTTGGCTTTTCGTCAGGTGGGTAATGAGAAGAGGAGGACTTAGTGAGAGAAGTTACTTTTCAGCTCTAAAAACTGGAAAATGTTCTGGTTCTGATGTAACTGTACTTTTCACTTCTGTTTAATTACTTACTAATGCAGTTTATTTCTTAAACCATTTTGTTTTCAACTTCAGAACACTTAAGGGACCGACAGAATAAAATGCCAGTATAAATTATATATTCATAAATATATGAGAAGTCAACAGAAAATTAGAAATTCATTCAGTTTGATATGAGTTTGGGAAAGACTTTATTGTATAATATTTAAGTTTACTGTTACAAATGGTAGTCATTCTTTGAAGAATTGTATTTATAAAGAATATTCAAATAAGAAAGTATCTTTGGAATGGTTTAATAATGATATAGTCATTTTATATATATTTAAATGTGTATTTTGTGGCACTGTACATGACTAGTGTTCCGCAAAACTCAAACTTTTCTTGTGCATCTGAACTTTATTTGGCTCCCCCTCCTGTTACAATTAATTTAGTTAATGAAATAACTGCCATGTGAAGATATTTTGAGTTTTATATCGAGTAAGAGTCTTTCTTCTCCCACATAATGTTATATTGTAAATTAAAATATATTTATAATGATAAATTCAGACTCATTATCTCTGAATCATCACTACATGGCAGAGTTTCTTAATCTTGGTACTACTGACTTTGTGCCAGGTAATTCTTTCTTGGGGCAGAGGCAGAGGGGGGGAGGTTTGAGGGGCAGCAGAATCTCTGCAGTGTAGAATAACTGGCAGCTTTCTTTCCCTCGGTACCCTAGGTGCCAGCGGTAACTCTACCAAGTTGTAACAAATAAAAATATACCTAGTCATTGTTAAATGTCCCCCGAGGGGCAAAATCACCCCCCAGGTAAGAACCACTGCCATGGAATCGATGGAAAAAAAGAGTCATCATTAAAAATCTTGCACCCACAATCGCCTTACATGAGTTTGAAAATATCTTTCTTCTCATCCTTTATATAATGTTGATACAGTGAGAATGCCAAAATGCCATTTATCATGATGGTATTTAGACACCCATATGTAAACAATCCAAGCCAAATTAAGTACACTTGAGAATTGACACTAGTTGGAGAAAGGAGGCAGTTTGAAGACTGAGTTGCTACAAACAAATAATTCATCTCTAGATGGGCAGATGGGTGGATGGATGGATGGATGGATAGATATAGACATAAAAAGATAAATCTATTTATATAGAGATATAGAGAGGTTGTATAGATATTAATATAAATATGTATCTAGAGGCATAAATGTCAAATAACTAAATCCTGAATAATTTGTATATATTAAGTATCCTTGCAATATATAAGCAGATATCATTTGAAAGAGTATTTCATAATGAGTTGAGGCAGAATGTCTCAGACCATCATTCACTAACACTGTAGACTGAAAAATAGAGAATCATGTAGCATTCAGTTCAGTTCAGTTCAGTCGCTCAGTCGTGTCTGACTCTTTGTGACCCCATGAATCGCAGCACGCCAGGCCTCCCTGTCCATCATCGACTCCCGGAGTTCACTCACACTCACGTCCATAGAGCTGGTGATGCCATTCAGCCATCTCATCCTCTGTCATCCCCTTTTCCTCTTGCCCCCAATCCCTCCCAGCATCAGAGTCTTTACCAATGAGTCAACTCTTCACGTGAGGTGGCCAAAGTACTGGAGTTTCAACTTTAGCATCATTCCCTCCAAAGAACACCCAGGGCTGATCTCCTTTAGGATGGACTGGTTGGATCTCCTTGAATCCAAGGGACTCTCAAAAGTCTTTTCCAACACCACAGTTCAAAAGCATCAATTCTTGAGTGCTCAGCTTTCTTCACAGTCCAACTCTCACATCCATACGTGACCACAGGAAAAACCATTGCCTTGACTAGACGGACCTTTGTTGGCAAAGTAATGTCTCTGCTTTTCAATATGCTATCTAGGTTGGTCATAACTTTCCTTCCAGGAGTAAGCGTCTTTTAATTTCATGGCTGCAGTCACCATCTGAAACGATTTTGGAGCCCCCAGAAATAAAGTCTGACACTGTTTCCACTGTTTCCCCATCTATTTGCCATGAAGTGATGGAACCAGATGCCATGATCTTCGTTTTCTGAATGTTGAGCTTTAAGCCAACATTTTTACTCTCCTCTTTCACTTTCATCAAGAGGCTTTTTAGTTCCTCTTCACTTTCTGCCATAAGGGTGGTGTCATCTGCATGTCTGAGGTTATTGATATTTCTCCCAGCAATCTTGATTTCAGCTTGTGCTTCCTCCAGCCCAGCGTTTCTCATGATGTATTCTGCATATAAGTTAAATAAGCAGGATGACAATATACAGCCTTGACGTACTCCTTTTCCTATTTCGAACCAGTCTGTTGTCCCATGTCCAGTAAAATCTGGATTGTCTAATATAGTAGACACTAGCCAGTTATGGCTATTTAGATATAAATTAATTTAAATTAATACAATTAAAATTTATTTCTTCAGTCATACAAATCACATTGTTTTAAACAATTAAGGTCGTTTCCTTTTTTCTAAACAAAAAATTAAACAAGAGCCATATTTCAAATCCCCTTTCTGCTGGAACCAGAAAGATGTAGATACAAATATGTTTTAAGGCTTTACCCTGAACCCTTTTATACTCATGTAATTTAACTTCATAAGAATCAGAGTATAAAACACATATGTAATCTAAATATTATTAAGCTCCAAGTGAAACTGCATAAATGTTAATATTCATCAGCTACATAAACAAATCACAATTTAAACACAAATATCACTACCTGTGACTAGCGGCTACCTATACAGATAGGTGGGCTTCCCTGGTGGCTCAGAGGTTAAAGCATCTGCCCGCAGTGCGGGAGACCTGGGTTCGATCCCTGGGTCGGGAAGATCCCCTGGAGAAGGAACTGGCAACCCACTCCAGTATTCTTGCCTGGAGAGTCCCATGGACGGAGGAGCCTGGTGGGCTACAGTCCACGGGGTCGCAAAGAGTCGGACACGACTGAGCGACTTCACTCACTCATACAGATAGGTATACATCATTTTCATCGCAGAAAGTTCTACTGGACATCACTGACCTAGATGCAACTACTTACACAATACCTTATTCATCTAACAAACATTTCTTAAATCTCTATGCATTAGACATTGGATATTCTAGACAATAGGTACACCGTTGTATATAAACCTGAGTCCTATGCTCAAGACCACATAAAGAACCAAAAGTATTTTTTAAAACTGCTGTTGAAAGTAGCAGACCCTTTGGAGAGTATGGTTAGGCAGATAAAGCATGACCACTTTTGGACTCTCCTTCCTCTGGGGCTGCTGGTCCACTAGTGGAGAGAGGATCTGTATGATCTACAGCATGTCCACAGGGACCCACAGGTAAAAATGGGGCTTTCCTATTTCTCTTAGATAAAGATCCTAGAACTTCCTCAATTAGTAGTATGTTAAAGAATCAAAGAGAGGTGTTTTTTTTTGTTCTTGTTAAAGCTATGTTAATGGCAATCAAACAAGAGTAGCAAATAATGAGGTGTATCAGAGTGACTTAGTCACAAAGAAAAGAAATATCAAATTATAGGTTAAGCAAGAAGTCAACCCCAAAAAACAAGGATTGGATTGTACAATTTGTTAATGTAAATTTATTATAGATGAATCTAGAAAATATGAAACCAGCAAATCACTGTGACCCACACCTATGTTCATTCAAACGTTGCGAGGACGTAAGAAACTTAGGGGCTTCCCTGGTGGCTCAGCGGTTAAAGCGTCTGCCTCCAATGTGGGAGACCCGGGTTCGATCCCTGGGTCGGGAAGATCCCCTGGAGAAGGAAATGGCAATCCACTCCAGTATTCTTGCCTGGAGAATCCCATGGACGGAGAGCCTAGTAGGTTACAGTCCATGGGGTCGCAAAGAGTTGGACACGACTGAGCGACTTCACCTCACCTCAAGAAACTTAGGAAACCTAAGAAACTTAGACCAAACGTGTTACTATGCTGCCATCTCCTGGTTCATGTTATTTTAAAATATATTTTATTGTAGTTTCATTTCAAGATATGAAATTACAGGAGCTGTTTGCTAAACATAAAGCAGTACAGAGATAACTCTGGCAATACCTCTCCAATTCTTTCCTAAGATAACCAAATTTAAAGTTCTATATATGTTTTTATTGGGCTGGCCAATAAGTTCGTTCAGGTTTTTCTGTTCCAGCATATGGAAAAATCCGAAAGAACTTCTTGGTCAACTGATTATGTTGTTTTCTATCTATACAAATATAAATGAATATATCTGTTCACTTATAAATAACTTACCCACCTTTTCCCCCCAGAATGATATTGTTTTATATATACACACACATACTCTCCCACAGATGAGTATATCTGGGCTTTTATTTCTACAAAAATGGTAAACTAGCTTAGGAACTTACTCCCTTCTCCAAATCAACCAAATCGGATAAATTATGGAATAAGAAGTAAACATGAATCTAGACCAGGAAATCATAACAAAAGTGAGATACCAGGAGACAGGCTTATCTTGAACCAGAGTATATAGGAAGGGTGGGCCCCTGAAGCCTAGAATGTAATGAGCAAATAGTTGAAAGATGTTTTTGTTTTTGTTTTTGTTTTTTTAATTTTACTCGGTTCCCCAGGACCCTGCCTTGCCCTATATTACCTTGAGACAATGTTCACCTGTTTTTCATACCAGTCTGGACTAAGCAACCCAAACCACCAATTTTGGAAGTATCCAGGAAAATTCATACAAAGGAGAAAAACTTCTGGAAAAGATAGCAAATGATCAGCTGCTTTCAGGTTTTATTTTCTTCACCCTCACTCCTCCAGACCTCAGCATGGTGAACTGAAGTCCAAGAACAACATGACTTCTCCCGAATTCTGCTTCACTGTGAGAGCCCAGATCTGTAGCTATTAGTATCATGGTCAGCCTTCACCTGCAGAGCAGCGCCAACACGAAACTTCTTAGCTATGCTCAAGCCCCGCCCACCAGCTCAGTCCTGGTGGCTTTGGTAAGCGGCATGCGTGCCCATGGTACATATCCACCGGTGGATCTTCTGGCTTCATATAACACCTGTTCCAGAATGGCCATTTTCCTTGGCCTTTTTATTTCTTTCTCCAGTATCTGCCTGGCCAACTACGAAATTTCTGCTTCACTCAGTCTTAATTGTGCTTCTTCCAGTCTGTTAAGATCTACTCTTGCAAGTGTGCCCAATCTCCTTGGTCCTTGACAGGATGTTAAATTCCCTACCTCAAGAAGGTCAGTGGATTCTTACTTATCCCATCTTCAGTTCAGCCCTCCTTTGTCAGGCAACTTCAGAACCCAATGCCAAGAACAGGAGTACTCCTCTGCCAGCACATACTCACTAATTCTTATAACTTCTTCAGTACATAGTCTCCTTACCTCCTTCTCAGGCTCAGCACATTCTTAGCTGAGTTACTGGCATGGTTGTCAATAGAGGAGGGGGGATATCTCTTGAGGAGCCATCGGTTGCCAGGTGAAGGAAAGAGTTCTGCAGCTCTTCCAGCATGGGAGAAGTGTTGGCTCCTAAAAGGAACAAGAGGTTGAGGTTCAGGAAATCTGCAGGACTAACACCAATATCTTTCCGCCTGTCTCCATCTTACATTTCAAGATTCCAGGTTTTCTTTGTGTGTGTGTGTTAGTCACTCAGTCGTGTCTGACTCTTTGAGATCCCATGGACTATAGCCCATGAGGCTCCTCTGTCCATGGGATTCTCCAAGCAAAAATACTGGAATAAGTTGCCTTGCCCTCCTCCAGGGAATTTTTTTGATTGAACCTGCATCTCTTATGTCTCCTGCATTGGCAGGTATGCTTAACCTTTAACTGATTTTAAACAACCTTCAGTTTCTCCTTATCTCTCTGTAGGGCAATGATAAAATTTAACAGTAACCAGCCAATTCCACTATCTTTGTAGACGTTCTTCCTTCTCATCCCTTAATTGCTAAACCATCACCCCTACAATCATGTTCCTTCCACCAGGAAGTTTTCCGAGATCACTGTTGGTGAAATCTTCAGCAAATTAGGTGTCACCTCCTGCCAAGGATTATCTGTGCCTCACATGCCACTCAGAATGTCCTCTTTACCAATAGGTGGGGAAATGAGTTTTCTGATTCTCAATTTTCTGAGACAACTCAGTCATACCCCACAGTTGGATTTAAGGCACAAGAGATTTATAGGGGTAAATTTCTGTGAAAAAAAATGAGACATATGTTGGAAGAGGAAAAGAGACCCTTCAAGATGCAGTTCCGGTCCAAAATTTGTGTGGTAAAGGGGGAAAAGAAGAGTTAGGGGAAAAAGTATCACTTGGCAGTGCAGGTGCAAGAAAATTTGGCCAAGCCTATGAGGAATCTTCAAATTAAAGTCAATCATCAGAGAAGTCCTACATTTTCTAAGAATATGCTTGCCTTAATAAGCCTGCTGTGTGCTTGTATACTGCTTTTGTTAGGTAAATAACACCAGGGATAGAATGGAAAAAAATTATTTAAAATGTTTAAAACTGAAAAGGTAGTGATATCTTTAGCAAAATACAAAATACTCTTGCGAATCAACAAAGAAAGGAACAACCATATTAGAAATATGGACAAATGATATGAAATGGCAATTTATAAAAAAGAAGCAAGCATATAAAGCAAATGCTTAAAGAATTAGTATTCAGATTATTCAAATACAGTTAAAGCAAACGTAAGGCATGGCTTTATACCTAATAAGCAAGTAGATTAATGGCAAGTGCAAGGAAGGATGTAAACCTTTCATGAACTACTGATATTCACAGTCAGTTTTAGTTAAATTATGTATACACTTGTCCTATGACCCCCAAATTTTAAAATATATCATATCATGCACAAAGTCAATTTCAAATTGTTTCCTTCTACATTTTCTTCAGATCAGATAACCTGGAAAAGATTTAATTTTCTCATATAATTTCAAGTTCAAGCTAAAAATCAAGAACACAGGAAATCTTCATTTAACAATAGTTTAGCGATGAGAGTAGAAGACTTATGATAGAAGGAAAAGCATGCATTCTCAAGTAATGCTGTTAGCCTTCACAGCCTTGAGAACTGATGACCCATCTCTATTGTTGAAGGAAGGAGAGAGTGTTTTCTCACTTTGAATAAATTTCCCTAGGTTGTTAGAGTAAGTAGTAAATGATGACCCTGGCATTCTATGCAAAATAAATGACATATTTTCATCTCTCAGAGTTGCAAGGAGTAGAGGGAAGGTTTTGAACATTAATCTTTTAATTTTAATAGATTCTTATATTTATAACTAATACCTGTAACTACATTAACTCACAATTTTGATTGAAATTAATACATTAACAAATTTTCTTCCTTTTTTCTACTTAATGTAAGATGTAAAAAGTATGCTATCCATGCCATTGATATGCCTAGATTATAATCCAAGCCATGTTCTTTCTTTTGCATAGAACAGGGTAAACAGTCTTCTGAAACCTCTAGAGCAATAGCTTTCATGGGGACCATCTCTCAGGAGACAGAGATGCTAAGTAAGTGGGATTCCAGTTTTGCCCTGCTCAACTCAACCAGAACTACTTCAATGTGATTTGCTCATGTATTTAACTTCAGCATAAAATTCATTTAGAGTAAATGGTTCCATTACTTCATCTCCCCCACCCCCAAATAATTGTTGTAATTCATTGTTTTAGGAGGATGTTTGTTAACATTTTGTGACTTAGTGGAAGTGGAGTATAGATTCTTATGTTAATGAGGAGACTTTGAAGAGAATAAATGCAAGTCATGACAATTTAATAGATGTAGAAGACCCGAGACTGGATGAAGGGAAATTGGAGAACAACATCTTGTTTGGGCATTTTAAATTTGAGATATCAGAAACAATACCATGTAGAACTATTCCAGAAAGCAGAACTTTAAATCAGAAGAATTATAATAAATATTTAAAGAGATTTGTGGGTCAGATGCTTATAGATGATATCTGTGGCAGTGGATTAGAAAGTATGGAAGACAAATTTCATGATATGAATTTGGCAGTAATTTCTTAGACATGATACCAAAAGAACAGGCAACAAAAGAAAAAAATGGATAAACTGGACTATGTCAAAATTTAAAACCTTTGTACATCAGTGGACACTATCAACAGAGTGAAAAGGCAACTCATGGAATGGAAGTAAATATTTGAAAATCAAATAAGGGGTTAATAGCCAGAAATATCAGAGAAGGCAATGGCACCCCACTACAGTACTCTTGCCTGGAAAATCTGACGGACGGAGGAGCCTGGTAGGCTGCAGTCCATGGGGTCGCTAAGAGCCGGACACAACTGAGCGACTTCACTTTCACTTTTCACTTTCATGCATTGGAGAAGGAAATGGCAACCCACTCCAGTGTTCTTGCCTGGAGAATCCCAGGGACAGGGGAGCCTGGTGGGCTGCCGTCTATGGGGTCACACAGAGTCGGACATGACTGAAGCGACGTAGCAGCAGCAGCAGCCGGAAATATATAAAGAAATTCTATGACCCAACAACTAAAAAACAACCAACCAAATTCAAAACTGGGCAAAAACTTAAACAGTATTTCTCTAAAGATACACAAATGGCAATAGGTACATGATATGTTGCTTCCCTGGTAGCTCAGCTGATAAAGAATCCACCTGCAATGCAGGAGACCCTGGTTTGATTCCTGGATCAGGAAGATCTGGAGAAGGGATAGGCTACCCACTCCAGTTTTCTTGGGCTTCCCTGATGACTCAGTCGGTAAAGAATCCACCTGCAATGCAGGAGACCTTGGTGTGATCCCTGGGTTGGAAAGATCCCCTGGCAACCCACACCAGTATTCTCACCTGGAGAATCCCCATGGACAGAGGTGCCTGGCAGGCTGCAATCCATGGGGTCACAAAGAGTTGGACATGACTGAATCACTAAACACACACACGTGTTACTCAATATCACTAATCATTAGGGAAATTCAGATCAAAACCACAGTGAGATACCACTTCACATCCATCAGGATACGAAAACAAAAAAAACAGATAATAGCAAGTGTTGGCAAAGATATGAAGAAATTAGAATACGTGTTCATTGTTGGTAGAATATAAAATGATATAACTGTTATGGAAGGTGGTATGACATGTCTTAGTTGTTTCTGGCTGCTATAACAAAAGTAGCATGGAGTGGGTAGCTTACTAATAAGCATTTGTTCCTCACAGTATGGAGAGTGGGAAGTTCAAGGTCAAAGTGAGGGCAAAGCCATGACTGTTGAAAGTTTGCTTCCTGGTTCTTAGATAGCCATCTTCTTGCTGTGATCTGACATCCAGAAGAAGAAACAGAGTTCTTTGGAGTTTCTTTTATTAGGGTTCTAATCTCATTCATGATGACTCTACTCTCATGACCTCATCACCTGTGAAAGGCCCTACTTCCTTTATCATCACATGGGAGTTAGTATTTCTACATATGAATTTTGAGATGACACAAACAGTCCATAACCAGTGGTTCCTCAAAAAATGAAACAGAGAATTTCCATATGAACAATGATTCAATTTCTGGGTATATATCCAAAAGAAATGAAAACAGGGACTGATATTTATATATCCACATTCATAGCATCTTATTCTCAATAACCAAAAAGTGGAAGTAACTCAAGTTACTCAAGTACATCAACAGATGAATAAACAAAATATGATATGTATATATACAATGGGATATAATTCCAGTTTTAAGAGGAAGGAAATCCTGACACATGCTATAATATGGATGAACTTTGAGGATATTAAGTGAAGTAAGCCAGTCACAAAAAACCTACTATATGATTATACTAATATGAAGTAGCTTTAAGGTCCTTAGAGTCATCAAATTAATAGAGACAGAAAATAGAATAGCAGTTGACAGAGTCTAGGGGAAGTGGGAAATTAGAAATTAGTGTATAATGGGTACAGAGTTTCAGTTTGGGAAAATGAAAAAGTTCTAGAGATGGATGATGGTGATGGTTGCAGAACACATGGGTTCAATCCCTGGTCAGGGAGTTAAGATCCCACACACCCAGAGCCAAAAAAATCAAAATGTAAAACAGAAACAATATTGTAACACATTCAACACTTAAAAATCATCCACATCAAAAAATCTTTAATAAAATAAATAAAATGGTAAATTTTGTGATCTGTATATTTTATCACATTAAAAAAGAGGAAAAGGAGGGAGCACAAAGAGAACAAAGAAGAAATCCATGTCAAGACTCAAACAGAGATTGGAGTTTTTAGATACAAGCCAAGGAATTCCTGGAGCCATCAGAACTAGAAGAGGCAAGGAAGGGCTCCCTTTAGCCTTTGGAGGGAGTGCAGCTCTGATGACACCTTAATTTCAGACTTCTGTCTCCTGAACTGTGAGAGATTACATTTCTGTGTTTGTTGTAATTTGTGACAGCAGCTTCTGCAACCTAACATAATCATGTAGGAAGCAAAGTCATCAGCTAATAGTGAGAAGTGAAGGGATTTGAGTAAAGAATAGAAGTAAAAAATTGCTGTTCAGGAGTGTGAGAAAGGGAAAGGCCTACGAACTATAAACTGACTACCTCCAGCACTAGGAGCCACTTTAGGATGACAGAAATTTAAAATTAGTCTATCAGTTTGTGTATTTTTCTACAGGTTTGTATATCTGCATAAGTTATAGGTGTAGAATCGTAAAAAGTTGGATTTATCTAAGGTTATTTTTTTATCAAGAGAGTACTAAGTGAGAGAGAAGTTTGCAGCATATGAAAGTGAAGTGAAGTGAAAGTCACTCAGTCGTGTCCAACTCTTTGCAACCCCAAGGACTATATAGTCCACGGAATTCTCCAGGCCAGAATACTGGAGTGGGTAGCCTTTCCTTTCTGCAGGAGATCTTCCCAACCCAGGGATCGGATCCAGGTATCCCACATTGCAGGCGGATTCTTTACCAACTCAGCCACAAGGGAAGCCTGAGAATTCCAAAGAGGGTAGCCTATCTCTTCTCCAGCGGATTATCCTGACCCAGGAATCGAACCAGGGTCTCCTACATTGCAGGTGGATTCTTTACCAACTGAGCTATCAGGGAAGCCCCAGCATAAGGAAGCAAGCAATTTTTTGTTCAACAAAAATTTAACAGCATTTCCTGCGTCATATTATAAATCTAGGCTTTAAGAATAGCTGATTGTCTTTATTGAGAGCTTTTTATGTGAAGGTTTCTTTAAGATATTTGCATACCTACCAATAATCTTCTTTAAACTCTTAATCCTAGTGCATTCCTAAGGTATTTCTCACTCAAATCCCTGTAACCAGTTTCTTCTCCCTTAACAAAATTAGTCAATATAAAAAAAAAAAAGAAAGAAATATTGCTTTCTTGTTGGGACTATGCTCTCTCTGGGCTCTTTTCTTCAAGCTGTTCTATGGGTTGAGGCTTCTCTGTTCAGACTTGTCAAACTAGTTTCATTTCAAGTGCTTGTAATTCATTTCCTTATTTCTTCCAGCCATAGACCTCTAATATATCTAGAGATGTCATACAGTTGATTAGAAGGTCAGATTGAGTGGGCGCACACCTTGAGATCATCTTCTTCCACGTGCAGATAATGTATCGGTAAGTTCAGTATTGTTTGCTAATGGCAGTTTGTCTACTCTCTGTCAATAGCTAGATTTTCAGTGTATCCGGAGGACTGCCTGTGAGGTGTCCTCAGTGGATTCACTCTGCACTGGATGTTGTAAAACTTCAGAAATTATTATAGCAGCTGGATTAATTGATCTTTATAGTTAAAATAAGTATTTTTGTATTAAAATCATTATTAGCTTTATTTCATGTTGCCAAATTCAGTAGTTGGGATTTTAGAAGAAGACAATGAAAAACTATATTACGTTGTGTCCTGATTGCTTCTGATTTTGGAGGGGATGGAAGAAGGTGTTAATTTGATTTAAGAAAAGCCTCCTTTCAGCAATCTGACTACACTTATCTTCTTTAACACTTTACCTTCACCTGCTTTTTCTTGCACCTTATAGTCAGACATTGGGAACTAATACAGATGGGAAGGTCAAAAGCTGCCAAGACACTTGCCTTGATAGGAAATGTTAGGACTTCTTGCTGAGAGAAAGAAGATGAATTAAGTTTGGGGAAAATATGTTTACTGTCTAAAATTTTTCCTATTAAATATTAAAGATAACAGAAAACTAAATGATTTCAAGGTTTTTATTCAAAGTAAGGTTTGCTTACTGGCGTAACCTTTGATAAAATGAAAATAGTGGTTTTAAACATCTATGATAACAATAATATTTCACCATTGCTTATATGTATGCCATTTCCAAAACATTTTTACATATATTATTTCATTTATATGTATATGACTATATTTCATAATAGTCAGGACAACCCTGTGAAATCAGCAGAACAGAAATCAATTGCTATTTTAAAATGAGGAATCTGAGGAAAACAGATGTTAAGGGGCTTCTCTGTGTCGACAGAGCTGTGATACCAGAATCAGAGCACTGCAACTCACAAATCCTTAAGTCCAGTCTTCCTGGACTCTTGCAGCCTCTCTAGGTGGCAAGGATTCCACCTGGGGAATTTCAAAGATGAGAGCTTGACACAAGATCAGCCGCTAAGCCCAGTGAATTTCACTGGGTTTCCTTCCTCACTAATAAAATACACATTTAGATCAGTTCTTTAGTGAGCAAATAGTAGCTGTCAGAGGGCCTCTGAAATCCTTAGATGGGGTCTACAATGCTTCAAAGAAAATTGGCACTCCACAAATATTTGTTGAACAAATTAATGAATAAACAAATGCAAATGTCTAGCATTAGCGTTTTGCTTATTAAAATTCGTTGAATTTGAAAATGTATATTCCATGCCTGTAGACATCATGATACTGTAAAGCAGTAATTCCAACCTTTCCTATTTCACATTTTCCAAAGTATTCTTTTAAAAATATCAAGTCTCATGATTATAAACACCAAAAACCCTCTTTTTTAATGAATATTTATGTGCTTAGAGGAATGTTTTCAGCTAAAGGGAAGTAAATTATAGGAGTAATACGGGGAATCAGTCCTATTATTTAGAACCTCCATGACAAAGGGGACAGTGAAAAACACTGAATTTTTATGCTTTCTTTAAGATAAACTCAAGGAACATTAATTCAGGATTTGGAGGATTTGCAGGAGTTGGCTAGTCAGGCTTAAAGATTGAGGCAAAGCAAATGCTTAATAATTACTATGACGCCCATGTCTCACCTACAATTCTACAATACGCTCTAGAGTTGTGCTGACCATCCTTACTTCTCTACTAACAAGAAACTCAATGTGGAAACTGTCAAAGTATACTTGATTCGTATCATCGCTGTTTCTGTCTGTTAAAACTTGGACTTTTTCTGCGGGTTTTGTGACCTTCTTCTTGACCTTTCAGAGATAGTCCTTAGTGTCCCAACTCTACAATGAATATCCACTTTCACTTGCCTTTAGCAATATCCTTACCCCTACTCTTTCCTATAAATTTATTAGTTGAGTGATGCATTCACTTAAAATCTCAATTATTTCTCTTATAAAAGATAAAATATCAAATGACTTCTTCATCTGAGATTCCTGTCCTGTACCCAGACAACTGGCATCTCTCTCTTCCTGGGCTTCCCTCATAGCTCAGTTGATAAAGAATCCACCTGTAATGCAGGAGACCTCGGTTCAATTCCTGGACTGGGAAGATCTGCTGGAGAAGGGTAGGCTACCCACTCCAGTATTCTTGGGCTTCCCTTGTGGCTCAGCTGGTAAAGAGTCCACATGTGGATTCTTTAGGAGACATGTGTTCAATCCCTGGATTGGGAAGATTCTCTGAAAAAGGAAAGGCTACCCACTCCAGTATTCTGGCCTGGAGAATTCCATGGACTGTATAGTTCATGGGATCCCAAAGATTGGACACGACTGAGCGAATTTCTCTCTTCCTACCACTTCATAAATGCAAAAATTAGATTTCTCTTTGGCATTATCCTCATTTAGAGAAAAAGTCCTGGAAAAGTCTTCGCAAGCATTCATGTTTTACACTTTAATTTCATTTTGAACACTCATTTTATTCAACTTGTTAATTTGCCAATTTCTTTCTCTAATACACTCAAAAACTAAATCTTCAGAGTTAAAGTCAAAATAACAGGCTAAAACCTCCATGTTACTGATCACTAAATTTGTATAAATTATCAATTAAATTTTACTGTCTTATTAGTTTTTAGCAATGGCACCCTACTCCAGTAACTCTTGCCTGGAAAATCCCATGAATGGAGGAGCCTGGTAGGCTGCAGTCCATGGGGTTGCTAGGAGTTGGACACGACTGAGCGACTTCACTTTCTGTCAATGACGCATTCCATGGAGTAGCACACTGGTATAAATACATCTGTTGCTGTTGTTTAGTCTCTAGGTCATGTCTGACTCTTTTGCATCCTCATGGACTGTAGCTTGCCAGGCTCCTCTGTCCATGGGATTTGCCAGGCAAGAATACTGGAGTGGGTAGCCATTCCTTTCTCCAGAGTATCTTCCCGACTCAGGGATCACATCCGGGTCTCAAGCTTTACAGATTCTTCGCCATCTGAGCCCAGATAAGCCCAAATGTGATGATTAATTCTCCTCATACATACTTGCTTTTACAGCCCTCTTTCATTCCTCTTCCTCACCTCTAGATGACCTCTGCTACTGTCTAGAGAAAGAAAAGGCAATATTATGCTATAGTATAGTTTGATAGTTCTATACCATACTATACTTTGAGAGTTCACAAGCATTTAAAGTCAGTAGAAAGGAAGAAGATGTGAAAGCAAAAACAAATTCAAGGCTTGACCACAAAGGAGGTGGGTTATCCCCTCTGACCAGTAAAACACCCTCTGCCTTCACTTTATAAAAACTTCATAACACTTTATAGAAAGTGTTGATTTTATCCTCCAAATGCTCTTGTCAGGCTCCTCTGCAAAAAGTTGGGCCAGAACTAGGTACTATCTCTGCAACTGGCTGCATGAGTTGAGCAAACTGTTCACCTGTAAAATGAAGATAAATAATTCTACTGACAAGAGTGTTTGGAGAATAAAATCAACACTTTCTATGAAGACAGCACTGGCCAAATAGTAGAACTTGATCTTATCACCTTTAGTACTAAATGTCATTCTAAAATAGTCACAGAGTACCCAGACAGATGCTCACATATCAAGGCCTATTAGGTCACCATGAAAGGTTGCTTTTCTATAGCAAATGACTGAGTTCAGCAGCTCAAAGGGAATGATGATTTTTATTGATGGAAGGAGAGTTTGGCATTTGGGTTTATAAGAATGTTCCTCCAGGGATGGGTGCCAGGCTAGGAAAAGAGAAACAAAGTTTTCTACACTAATTGGCTCCCAGGAATTCAATGCATTAAGCAATTATGTTATGAGTTAAGTAGACTATAGTTTGTCCTGGGAAGCTAACCAATAATCAAAAGGTTAGCAATAATAAACCTTTTCAAATCATTTAGTATATCTTAAACCTCAGAAAATTGTCTCTATGAGGATTTATGGGAATATAACCTGCCTGCAAATCGGCACTTGTATAATGATCACATGTATCTAGATTTGTATAATGATAACATACAACTACAAGAAAGCAGAAAACTAATGCTAAAAAANACCTTTTCAAATCATTTAGTATATCTTAAACCTCAGAAAATTGTCTCTATGAGGATTTATGGGAATATAACCTGCCTGCAAATCGGCACTTGTATAATGATCACATGTATCTAGATTTGTATAATGATAACATACAACTACAAGAAAGCAGAAAACTAATGCTAAAAAATAAAGATTTAGAGCTTGTAGATAAAATGATAAAGGGCATGTAGTTGACTACGGAGTAAACCAAAGTGACTGCCTTCAGGGGAGGTCTTTTTAGGAAAGGAGGAGGATCTTAATGGAGGAGGGGATCCATGATGTCTTTTGCTAACTCATTGTTGAACTCACATATTTTAAAGTCATCAGCTTAGAGTTTGGTTACTGAGAAAATGAACATCCCAACTCTGATTATTAACAATTCATGTATATTCATGTATATCCTTCAGTCTTCAAATTTGCAGAAAGCAAAGTCACAAAATTATTCATATTATCACCATGTTTTTATTGATAACATCTTTGGAAAAATCATACCATAAATAAACTCTTTTAAACAATGAATAATCAAACTTAATGAAGGTAATGGATAAACTGGATTTCACACAGATTATAGGTTACGTTAGACTAAATAAAATGTCCTCTGTACTTGTGCTTTCTTTAAAGGAATGTAACGTGCTAATTAGGTCATGACTAGGGATTACTTTCAGCTCTTTTCCTACTTTATAAGAGTTCACTTTGTATTCTCCCAAGTTGTCACTGAATAAAATAGTCTTATAATTGTCTCATTAAAATAGAATTCCCTTTTAATAGTCTTCTCCCAACTCCACAAAAATTACAAAATATTTTATATCTCACATGCTTTCCTGTGAAGGCAGCAGATTTCTGCCCCTTTTTATGAAAGTTATATTTTCCATTGTGAAAAAAATTCTAAGATCCTCCAAGGTTCCCATAAGTCTGTGTATGCATTCCTTCACATTTAAACACTAACCTAGGTGCTGTTGTGAGAGGATTTTGCAGATATAATGAAGATCTTAAATCACATTTTTTTTGGTAATATTTATTTATTTGACTGCATCTGGTATTAGTTGGTTGTGGCACACAGGATTTTCATAGCATCACTCAGGATTTTTCCTTGCAGTGCATGGACTCTCTAGTTGTGGCATGTGTGCTTCAGAGCACACCAGTTCAGAAGCTGAGACACACAGTCCTAGTTGCTCCATGGTGTGTGGGATCTTAGTCCCCAGGCCAGGGATTGAACCCACATTCCCTGCATTGCAAGGTGAATTCTTAACCACTGAACCACTAGGGAATTCCCCATCAGTTGACCTTTAAATGAAGAGATGACAATTAGTAAGCCTAACCTAATCAGATGACACCTTTGAAAAGAACAAGACTCTACCTAGAGAAAGAGACTCAGAATGTGAGAGATGTGATGGAAGATTCCCCATAACTGGCTTTGAAGATGGAGTGAGCCACATGGCAAAGAACGTGGGTAACCTCTAGGAGCCAACAGAGGCCTCTGACTATACAGTTAGCAAGGGAATAGGAATCTTGGTTCAGTGTCAAGGAACTGAGCTCTCCCTAAAACCTAAGTGATCTTGGAGGAGGGTCACAAGATGAGATGGCCATCCCAAACAACATCTTGATTTCACCTTCATGAGATCCTGAGCAGAGAACTCAGCCATGCCATGTACTGAACTGTGAGTGAATAAGTGACTGTTGTTTTAAGTTGCTAACCTTGCGGTAATTGTTACAGCCACAGAAAATTAATACACCAGTGTTTGTTTAATGGGTGCAGGTAAAAAAATATGCTTAAGCATCTCTACTTACAAACAGGTTAGATTCCAAAAGGCTTTATGAAGTATATTTCTTTTCAAATCTGAAGTGATATGATGCAAATCACTAGCAGAACCTCTTCATAATGGGTGGTTGATGATGTATATTTGCTTTCATGCATTTCTTGTTCATATTCATCAAAGTGGATATTGAGTTGAAGTTTATTCATACAGGATTAAGTAGCTACGGCTTTAACCTATGAAACCTGCAGCTTTTGCAATTTGGCATTGTGCACGCAATACATACCCCAAAGGTTTTCTGAAAAAGGAGACATGCTCTAAATGACAATGTATCATCCCTGTCTGTCGGCCACCATTTGCCCTGCAATGTTCACAGCTTCTTGTATGGGATTTGTGGACATGACTGCCAGGGCACTTGAAGAAGCATATCAATGAGTGTTGAAACATTCTCCTGCCTACTGTCTCATAGTCTATAATAGTGTGAGTCTGCATAACTCTTGATGGTGGGGATGTGATCTTGCTGTGTCTACTTTCTCCATTTGTACTACTCAGAGGAACTATGTCATGATGGGAAGATAAACTTGAAAGTTTGTGAATCTCCTTGAGATCTAGCCTTTCTCCTTTGGCCTATTTTTAGTTTTGAATGAAGTGAAGATACACTGATAAGATTCTCTAAGAAAATAAATGATCATATATGGTCATAAATGAAGAATGAACTGACTCTTTGTGAGCTCATGGACTGTAGTGCACCAGGCTCCTCTGTCCATGGAATTCTCCAGGCAAGAATACTGGAGTGAGTAGCCATTCCCTTCTCCANAGATTCTCTAAGAAAATAAATGATCATATATGGTCATAAATGAAGAATGAACTGACTCTTTGTGAGCTCATGGACTGTAGTGCACCAGGCTCCTCTGTCCATGGAATTCTCCAGGCAAGAATACTGGAGTGAGTAGCCATTCCCTTCTCCAGGGGATCTTCCCCACCTAGGGATCAAACCTGGGTCCCTGCATTGCAGGCAGATTCTTTACCATCTGATCCACCAGGAAAGTCTGATATGATTATATCTAGTTAAGTATTAAAATGCAATCAGCATTAGGGAGGGGGGTTGTTACTCTGGCACTGAGAAAAAAATAGTGCCCCTGAAGTTAGAAGACATGAGTTTGAGATGATTGCCAGTTCCTCTATATTGAAGAAGTCACTTAATCATCGGTGGGCCTCAGCTTCCTTAACTGGAAAGTGTGCTGCATTGTCCTAAATAGTCTATAAGTTATCCTTCATTTCTGAATTTAGATTTTAAGTCAATCAAGAGGCTAAGTAATGTAATATCTCATGAAGCTTCTATCTGTTGTTTTTATGTTATGGCACCTTAGCTCTTTTTTTTTTTAATTTTTATTTTTACTTTATTTTACTTTACAGTACTGTATTGGTTTTGGCATACATTGACATGAATCTGCCATGGGTGCACATGAGCTCCCAAATATGAACCCCCCTCCCACCTCCCATCCCACATCATCCCTCTGGATCATCCCCATACACCAGCTCCAAGCATCCTGCATCCTGCATTGAACATAGACTGGCGATTCATTTCTTACATGATAGTATACATATTTCAATGCTAGTCTCCAAAATCATCCCACCTTCTCCCTCTCCCTCTCCCTCAGAGTCCAAAAGTCCGCTCTACACATCTGTGTCTCTTTTGCTGTCTTGCATACAGGGTCCTCATTACCATCTTTCTAAATTCCATATATATGTGTTAGTATACTGTATTGGTGTTTTTCTTTCTGGCTTACTTCACTCTGTATAATCAGTTCCAGTTTCATCCATCTCATTAGAACTGATTCAAATGTATTCTTTTTAATGGCTGAGTAATACTCCATTGTGTATATGTACCACTGCTTTCTTATCCATTCATCTGCTGATGGACATCTAGGTTGTTTCCATGTCCTGGCTATTATAAACAGTGCTGCAATGAACATTGGGGTACATGTGTCTCTTTCTATTCTGGTTTCCTCAGTGTGTATGCCCAGCAGTGGGATTGCTGGGTCATAAGGCAGTTCTATTTGCAATTTCTTAAGGAATCTCCACACTATTCTCCATAGTGGCTGTACTAGTTTGCATTCCCACCAACAGTGTAAGAGGGTTCCCTTTTCTCCACACCCTCTCCAGCATTTATTGCTGGCAGACTTTTGGATCGCAGCCATTCTGAGTGGTGTGAAGTGATATCTCATTGTGGTTTTGATTTGCATTTCTCTGATAATGAGTGACATTGAGCATCTTTTCATGTGTTTGTTAGCCATCCATATGTCTTCTTTGGAGAAATGTCTATTTAGTTCTTTGGCCCATTTTTTGATTGGGTCGTTTATTTTTCTGGAATTAATATTTTTAAAATCCTCTTGTTTGATGAGAGAGGGTAATGGCTTCTTCTTTCCGGAATTTCATAGGCTTAATTTCACTGTGGATATGATGTGATAGTCTAGAGAAGCTTCTCTTGCGAGATAGAAACTTGGGGCATCCGTCCCACAAATCTTTTAAATTCAGTCTTTTTTTCACTATTGACTCACATCTTTCAAAACCAAACTAAATTCCCAACAGATTGCTAATATAATGACATTGTGTTGTTGGGAGTTATTCCATAGAAGTATTAAAGAGGGTTGGTCAGTAGTGAGGATTATGAGTGTTTTGTTCCATCCATTCAGTTACTGAAAAGCCTGTGACTATAAGGTAGGTACACAAAACTAAAATATTGGAAGAATCTCCATCAGACTTTTCTGAGAAGTCCATTTGCTTGTTTCTTGTTTCTTGAGATAGTCTGTGGGGGTTATATTTTCCAATGCATTTCTACCATTTTTCTCCAGGCTTCACATACCTATGGTTATTGGAAATTCTCTGACGGATCTGATATTGACTAATGACTTTTAGCATTTTCACAAATCTGAAAAACCAGGTCAGAGCCCTTAGATTCCTGATATTTTAATCAGAAAGACCTACTAAAAGTTTGAAGTGTGTCACTGTAAATTCTTGTACTCCTGAAGCTGAACAAGAGAAAGAGAAAATCATTGTGAAAATTGATAGAACAAAAATAGCATAAAATGCCATTTTTTCCAGATTTATCATTGATTTCTATTATTTTTTTCTCTGTCACTTATGTTTCTAATGTAAACATTTATACAAATATAAATTCATTACAAATTCATTACTATTCAAATGTAAATACAAATGTAAATTCATATTATGGTCTTCATTAACTGTAATAGAGAAACGACCATAATAAAAAGCCTTGATTGGACATTTTAGGATATTACCTGTTAGGAAAAATATCCATCTGAATTCTTAGGTACAATGAAGTTGGAGGACCTTTTATCTTTAAAAAAGATTGTAAGACGTTTATATGTATGTATATAGCTATAAATAACCTATATCATATTATACATATTATATACATACACAATAATATGTATAACATATTGTACAAAATATATGATAAATATTATTTTTCCAGACAGCTTGTATGTGTGTTCAATAAACATGTGCCTTTTGCATGTCTGACAGAAAGGGAATCTTACAAATAACCAGTGCCAAATCTCTTCTTGTAAAGCAAAGATAATTTATTTTAAAATGCTTTTGAACATCCATAGAAAGGCCACCAGAACACAGAGCAGGTAAGTACAAGATTGATTACATACAAGAAAAAAATGAGTATGCAAGTTGATGACATCAGGGACTTTTCATATATGAAATTTTGTGATGGACAGAATCCATATAATTTACATAGAAGCAATGGAAACAATGATGATTACACAAAGAGACAAATATAAAGGCTAGAAAATGCAAATCAACATTCTTTGTTCAAATCAAATTTACATCTCAAAAGTATCCCAAAACAGACATAATCAACCATGTTTTACTCAACAGAAAAGGGGGGATAAGATTTCTACACTTGGGCTGTAATGCAAAATACCTTCATAAGTAGCATGCTAAATAAAAAGTGATTTGAGGAAGATGTTTATATGAATGCAAAAATGAAGTCTTCAGTGATTTCTATCAAGAAAATACTTAAAATTGCTCTTTTGTCAAGGTTGCCTGAGTCACTGAATATGTTTGCATTTTTCTACCAATTTTCAAAATGAACAAAGAACTCTTAATATCAGTCTTTTAGAAAATAGTCTCATAGATTAAATATGTTCTGATAACCATTCTTAAAAAAAAAAAAAAAAATACTTTAAATTGCTCTTTTGTCAAGGTTGCCTGAGTCACTGAATATGTTTGCATTTTTCTACTAATTTTCAAAATGAACAAAGAACTCTTAATATCAGTCTTTTAGAAAATAGTCTCATAGATTAAATATGTTCTGATAACCATTCTTAAAAAAAAAAAAAAGGATGTTTCACTAAGATGGAATTTTATAAAGTTGGCAGCTAAAGAGTCTGAAACTTCTAAAAGAGAATGGTCCTGATAGAAACAAGTTCAAAAAGAATTCACATGGGTAGTGTAGCTGCTAATACATCTGGGAATACCAAAAAGGCCCTAGAGGAGGGGAGATAAATATATTAAGTAGTACAAATCACAAATTCCAATTCTTGAATTTAGGACATTGACGTTATGAGACTAGTCATTAGTTTTGATTTGAAACCTCAAATCACACAGCTATTAAAGAAAAAAGTTTTCCTAGACTCCACAATATTGGACAGAACTTAGAATCAGTGATAGAAAGATAAGAAGTGGAATGTTTCTCCCTTACTCACCTCTATGGTCAAGTTAGCATTAAAGACACTAATAGATGGAGAAATATACCATGTTCATGGATCAAAAGAATCAATATAGTGAAAATGAGTATATTACCCAAGGCACCTTAGCTCTTGTGGAAAGAGTTTTCCACAGAGAGTTGTCTAGGTTCTTTTTAATCAGTCAAATGTGCATTGCCAGAGTTTTCCATAACCAACAGAATTTAGGTGTCTCAAATTCTACTAGATTTATTAGCTAAATGTAATTTTTATGCCCAAACTATCACCTTAACTATTTAGATCCAAATAGTTTGTAAAAAGCTGGCATTTATATGTGGAAATATCTTATATTTTAAAATACTTCCTGTAAATCAATTAATATTTGTTAAAAAGTCTATTAGAGTGGCCTTCCTTGGTGGCTCAGTGGTAAAGAATCTGCTTGCAATGCTGGAGACTCAAGTTTGATCCCTAGGTCAGGAAGATCCCTTGGAAAAGGAAATGGCAACCCACTCCAGTATTCTTGCCTGGAAAATCCCAAGGTCAGAGGAGCCTGGCTGGACACAGTCCATAGGGTTGCAAAGAGTTGGGTATGGCTTAGTGATTAAACAACCTCTACTACTTAGAGTAAATCAATGCACTAAATTTTGCAAAACATGATAAATAGCTTCTGTCCCCAAAGAATTTAGGTTATCAATACACACACAAAAAAGGATAAATTCTAATGAAAGGGATAAATTGACTACAATGGCAAATTGCAGAAAAGGAACACTAGAAAATGAGTTACATGTCCTTTCAAGACTCTTGACTCTAACAAATACCACATCCTCTTTTTCAACCTCACTTAATTCATATGTAAGGCTGATCTAATACCTGCCTGATTCTCATGGATTTATAAAATTTTCACTTTGTACTAGATACCTTATTAGATCTTAATAATAATTTTAAAATGAATAAGACTAGTTTAACTCATAGGAAAGTGTTAACTGCTCTGCAGCTAACACACAGAAAGTGTGTCTGACTCTGCAACCCCACAGACTGTAGCCCACCAGACTCCTCTGTCCATGGAATACTCCAGGCAAGAATATTGGAGTGGATAGCCATTCTTCCCATTCTTCCCCACCCAGAGATCAAACCTGGGTTTCCTGCATTGCAGGCAGATTCTTTACCATCTGAGCCACCAGGGAAGCCCAACACATTGAGGGGTTCACAGGTAAGTATAGGTTAATATACATGAAAATAAAGTTAATACAATGTGATTAGCACTATTCTTGAGCACATCTAGAGGAAGAGCAAAGGTCTACTTTTTTCCTCCCAAACTGTGGTAATTGCCTCTAATCCAGAGGTGATGCAATATAAAATATACAGTATCACTTCTGAAATATTTTGCCAAATGAAATCAAGTATTTTAGATTTAAATTCACAAGAAATGACAAATTAAATGAGATCACAAGGAAACATTCAGACAAGCCCAGAAGCTGGTCATTCTAAAGAAAAATTGGCTTGATCTCTTCAGCAAGTCAATGTCATTAAAAATTAAAAAGTGATCAGTACTCAAATATTAAAAAAGACTTAAAAGACATAACAACCATGCTACTATGAGGTCCTTGATTTGTACAAACCATCTCTAAATATAATAAGGACAAAAAAAGGAAACCTGAAGATGGATTTGGTATTATGAAAAATCATGATTTCCTATTTTACATTAAAATACAGAAGAAAAAAATAAGTAAAGCCATTATAGCAAAATGTTAACAACTGATCAAATGATGTGATGAATATAGGGATGTTCTAGTATAATATTTTTTCTAAATTTCTGTATCTGAAAATTTTTATCATAGTTAAACATGAAAGATAAAAAGTAAATAAGACAATAGATTTGAAATCACTTTGTAAACTTTAAAATTATAGATAGAGAGAGAGATTTTTAAAAAGACCATTGGAGAAAGAAGGAACAGTTCTTTCTCAAGCATAGGTACTACTTCTACCACATGCTAACACTGGCCACCACAGCAATCCATCCAATGTCTCCAGAAATAGAAGCTAGGAGCACTAGCATGGATTCACAGGTCCTGATCTTAATACCTCCCTTAATGCCAATGTGACCTTGATTAAGTGCTCAGTCAGTTGTGTCCAACTCTTTATGGCCCTATGGACTGTAGCCCACCAGGCTCCTCTGTCCTTGGAATTTTCCAGGCAAGAATAGAGGAGTGGGTTGCCATTTCCTGCTCCAGGGTACCTTTCTGACCCAGGGATCAAATCCACCTCTCTTACATCTACTGCATGAGCAGACAGATTCTTTACCACTAGCACAACCTGGGAAACCTCAACCTTGACATAAATTCAAGACAACTGTCTTCTTGCTGAGGTAGGCGAAAGCAATATATGCTTATCCAAGGAGAACAGAAAGCCTGTAACCATTGCAACATGAGAGTAACTGGTGAGTTTTCCTTTTTGCAGAGCGGCAGTATTTGACAGCCGAAGCAGAGGTCTGAAACCATGGCCGATTGCCCTTTTCATTGTGCTGTCACTGACAGTGGTGGCTGTGGCTATCGGTCTTCTGGTTCACTTCTTAGTCTCTGGTAGGTAAAATTATGGATTTTGCTCAGTTTGCTTCATTTTTTCTGTAAAGCTTCATTTGTACATATGTAAATTTAATTCCATCCAAAAATAATGTACTTTCACTAGTAAATGTCCACATTTTGAATTGTTTAATTTATTCAGTCTTTTCATCACCTACTGTCTAGTATGTCTGAGTATTTTTCAGGGCACCAAGAAACAGCATTAAGAAAAGCAGATAAATTTCTCATCTTGGAGCTCACAATCTAGTATTCTTTTGAGAGTCTACACAAAAGATCAAAATATTAATTGTCTAAAATTTACCAATAATCATAATAAACTCTAATCATTCATGTATATGCAAGTGAAAATTTTTGATGAATTAATCATTAAAATTGTCTTTTTTACTCAGCATTTTTTGCCTGTTAGCATTTNTAGTATTCTTTTGAGAGTCTACACAAAAGATCAAAATATTAATTGTCTAAAATTTACCAATAATCATAATAAACTCTAATCATTCATGTATATGCAAGTGAAAATTTTTGATGAATTAATCATTAAAATTGTCTTTTTTACTCAGCATTTTTTGCCTGTTAGCATTTCTAGAGGAAAAAAATACATGTCCAATGAGATAATGAATTTTGAAGTGATTAATAAACTACAAGTATGATGCAATATGATTACTTATTTTTACAGAAAAAAATTTACTCTTTCAAAAACAATATTCAGGGATTATTTTTCTATTACCTGATATATTTATAATTCCACAAAAATTCACTTCAGAATTCTCTTTATATTTCATTACTCTGCAGAATGCAAATATTTTGGATAAATGCCCACAATGTCAGTCTCACACAGACATATGTTGTAAAAACAACTAGTTTTTACTGGAATGGACTTATCTGTTGTCATCTTCCCCAGACTTGGTGGAACAGTGAAGATTCTTTTAGGAACTTTATAGGGCTTCTAAAAACATAGTTCTGGGCCCCATATAATATCTGTAGTTTACACTAATGGCAAAAGATTCTCAGGTCAGTTCATTTAACACATAGAAGCCCCTTTACTATAAGTATAATGTCAATTATAATATGGACCTTATAGATTAGCTATTGGAGGGGCCAAAAAAAGCACTACTGAGTCCAGAGATGTCCCTCAGAAACAGACCATCCTGAGGTTCCCTTTCTTAACTAGATCCATGGCTCCCTAAGGAGAGAGGAAGCTCTGTGGTTGCTCCATTCTCTATCTTTAACTCTGTAAATTTCTTGCCCACTAGTACCATACTCCTAAGATTACTACATTCCTCAGGAGTCTTCACTGCTCTGTTTTCTTACCTTTCCTGAAAAAACAAGCAGAGATCTGATTGATTCACTCCTATTACACACTGTTCTCACCTCCAGCCTCAGACAATATTTTCACCCTTTTCACATCTTTCTTAGTGTCCCTGGTTCTTCCGTTACAAATCAAAATTTACAAAAATACTTATTTACCTCTACTTTCAGTAGGGTATAAGGTGTTATACATTTCACCTCAGCAAGAAGCAATATAGTAATTAAATATGCCACTTCTAGAGCTACACTTTTCTGGGGGTTTAAACTTGGATAGCCACTCACTAGTTGTATAGCTCAGAGCAAGATATTCAATGTCTCATGCCTCACTTTCTTCATCTGTAAAATGAAGGTGATGCCAATCTTAGACTTGGTGATTGAACAACAACAACTATTATTAACATAGAGCATTAATCATTATTTTTATTGTATTTATTATTAAAGTAAAATCTCAGATATATATTCAAGACTTCATATTGGCCCCATCATAGTTGAGCCTTGGATCCCAAAATCTATCCTCAAAACCTCTTAACTTAATGACTTTTCTTTTCATCACAGACCAGAAAATGGAGTATTATCATGCCACTTTTAAAATTTCAGATCTACGAGGCAACCATAATTCTGGACAAAACAGCCCATATCAGTTTATGGAATTACGGGAGATTAGTGAAAATCTGGTAAGTCAGATAAAATTCTATCATAAAATAAGGCAAGTGGAAGGAATTTTTGTTAGCTGTTTCCCCTACTATTTCTTAAAACATGATTTTAAGACCACTTGCACCATAATCATCTTGCAGATTCCAAGGCCCCACTCCAGACCCTCTGAGTCAGTGTCTGATGGGATGCATGGGTGGGGAGAGGGGGCTAAGGGAATCTACAATCTGGCAAATGGATGATTCTGATAAATCACTCTTTATAGAACTCAACCACCTCATTTAAAAGTGAGAGAACAGAAGCCAAGGTATCCAAGTCCATCACTCCTCCATTCTACCACAATATTACCCAAATGAAAACCTTAATCATACCAGAAGTGGTTATAAGTAAAACCACATGGTTTTTTTAGACCACATTTTAAGATTTAAACTATTTTTTAAGAATGAAAAAAGGAAAGAGGATTATAAATGTTCATTTTATCTCATAAACATGCTAATTGATAGAAATCATAGATATATTGTGAAATATTGAAATCTAATGCCAACAACTTTGTTAAAATTGAAATACAGGACAGCCTTTACATCCCCCCAAAAGTAACCTCATTTGTATCATAGCCCTGCTCATGATGTGTGTGACCCACACTCAAAAACTAAGGTCAAGTTAACTTCCTTGATAAGGAGCCACAGAGCATAGAGTTATTTTAAAAGAGTGGAAATTTCAGGTATGTTGGTTTGTTTTAGTCAAAGAATTTTTTTTATTTAAGACATTTCCTTTCTTTCTCAAACCAATTTCATTTTTTTATATCACTATTTGATCTTTGTCCATGTGGATACCCAGTTGCAACATATTTACAGTAATATTATTGATGGAGTTTATATTTTCAATTCTTATTAAATTATTCATATATGTTCTATCTTGCAGTCTCATTTCCCCAAATCAATAATTATATTTATAGATTGATATATACCCTCAATTCTTCTATATTCAGAGTATTTTAAAAATTAGCTTTAGCAATCCTTTCTTGAGGAATGCCAGAAAAACTTGGTTATATTAACCCAGTACCCTTTTTCTTCTTCTGACCCTGAGTGACTCCACAAAACCTCCTCAATGTGAAAGTACTAATAATTAATTAATCTTAGTTAAAAAGACACATAATTTCTTGGAAAACTGAGAAATATTTATAATTTATCAGGAAAATTTAAAATTTGTTTTATGTTTTACAGTCAACATTGTGGTGTTGCTTTAGGCTGACATTGTTTCTACTGAAGAAAATGGAGAGGAATGCAGTAGATCTTTTCAAAGAAAGTGAAAGAAATGCACTTACAGAGAGAGGTTCATCTATAAGTGTTAGAAAGTGTACTTTGAAGCTTCAGTAAAGCATACATTTGTAGATGTGGAAGAACTTCAGATACAAAGTTGTTAGGTGATAACACATTACCATCATGAGAGTATGCAATTCCCTTCTCTAGGTGTTTTTCTGTGTGTGTGAGTGTGTGTGTGTGTGTGTGTGTGTGTGTGTGTGTGTGTGTGTGTGTTTCGAGTTTGCATGTGTGTTCAGTTAAGTCTGACTATGCAGCCCCACGGACTGTGGCCCTCCAGGTTCCTCTGTCCATGGGATTTTCCAGACAAGAATATGGGAGTGGGTTGCCATTTCCTCTCCCAGGTGGCCTTCCCAACCTCAAGGTTGAACTCATGTCTTCTGCGTCTCCTGTATTGTCAGGAAGCCCTCCTTCTCTAGTTGCTACTATTTATTTCTTCTCCTTTATCTCATTCACCTCCCCTTGCAGGCAACCATAATATATTTCACATATATTCTTTTGTTTGTAATAATTCAAAGTACAGTTTTTGTTTTGTATATAACTCATGTTTTTACTTTATTCTTTGTGTTATAAATTCCTTGTTTTAGTCAGTTTGGACTGCTATAAAAAAGCACCATAGTTTGAGTGGCTTACAAACAACAGAAATGTATTTCTCACAGTAATGGAGGCTGTGAGAAGACTGAAGTCTGGGCTCAGGTACTGGAAAGGACTATCTTGCAGATTGCAGACTTTAGACTTCTTGGTGTATCCTTACATGGTGCAGAGCAGGGAGGCTAGAGGTCTCTGGGATATCTTTTACAAGGCACTAATCCGACTCATGACCTAATCACCTCCTAAAGGCNAGACTGAAGTCTGGACTCTGGTACTGGAAAGGACTATCTTGCAGATTGCAGACTTTAGACTTCTTGGTGTATCCTTACATGGTGCAGAGCAGGGAGGCTAGAGGTCTCTGGGATATCTTTTACAAGGCACTAATCCGACTCATGACCTAATCACCTCCTAAAGGCCCCACCTCCTATGAAAGGGTTAGTTGCTCAGTCGTGTCCAACTCTATGTGACCCCATGGACTGTAGCCCACCAGACTCTTCTGTTCATGGAATTATCCAGACAAGAATACTGGAGGGGGTTGCCATTCCCTTCTCCAGGGGATCTTCCTGACCCAGGGATCGAATCCTGGTTTTCTGCATTGCAAGCTGACTCTTTACTATCTGAGTCACCAGAGAGAAAGCCACCTCCTGTACATTGTCTTTATTATGTTAAGTTCCCTCTGTGCCCACTATCTGGAAAAGAAATTTTTTTTTTTTTTTTTTTTTTTTTTTCAAAAAAATGCCCACTATCTGGAGAGGTTTTTTTTTTTTTTTTTTTTTTTTTTAACATGCTATCTAGGTTGGTCATAGCTTTTCTTCCAAGGAACAAACATCATGGCTGCATGAAATCATGGTGAATGATCCTTTTAATATATTAGATTCAGTTTGCTAGCATTTTGTTGAGGATTTCTGTATCTATATTCATCAGTGATAATAGTCTGTAATTTTCTTTTTTTTAAATATATCTTTGGATTTCTGTGTGTTGATTTTATATCCTGCAAC
>SJYX01017264.1:75472-133694 GCA_006410675.1 Oreotragus oreotragus | reverse complement strand
GATGTTGGCAATTTGATCTCTGGTTCCTCTGCCTTTTCTAAAACCAGCTTGAACATCAGGGAGTTCACGGTTCACGTATTGCTGAAGCCTGGCTTGGAGAATTTTGAGCATTATTTTACTAGCATGTGAGATGAGTGCAATTGTGCGGTAGTTTGAGCATCCTTTGGCATTGCCTTTCTTTGGAATTGGAATGAAAACTGACCTTTTCCAGTCCTGTGGCCACTGCTGAGTTTTCCAAATTTGCTGGCATATTGAGTGCAGCACTTTCACAGCATCATCTTTCAGGATTTGAAACAGCTCAACTGGAATTCCATCACCTCCACTAGCTTTCTTCATAGTGATGCTTTCTAAGGCCCACTTGACTTCACATTCCAAGATGTCTGGCTCTAGATTAGTGATCACATCATCATGATTATCTGGGTCGTGAAGATCTTTTTTGTACAGTTCTTCCGTGTATTCTTACAAATGTGAAAATCAAAAACTTGTAACATTCTAACAATAACATTAGTTAACATGTGTTGAATCCCAAGCTCTCAATTAGCTTAGCCACTTAACCACTGTATCTGTATTATTTAATTCTCAAAAAACAAACTTATGAAGTAAGTACAATTATTATCACAGTTTTATAGATGAGAAAATCAAGGTATCAAAGTTAATTTACCCAAGGTCATTCAGCTAGTAAGCAATGTAGTTAGGATTTGATATTACATTTTCTTAATAAATTTTTGTCATCTGTAAGAAACATCTGCATGATTTTATTTCCTATGTACCATCCCACAAAATATCAGAAATCAAGTAATAATCTGTGTTATATTTTTTTCTTTCAATTACAGTTTACCCTTGAACAACATGGGTTTGAACTGCACAGGCCCACTTATATGCAGATTTTTAAAACAAATATATGCTATAGTGCTGCATGATTAGTGGTTGGTTGAATTCACAAATGCAGAACCAGGGATACAGAGGACCAACTATGAGCTATATGCATATTTTTGCCCTAACTCCCCAGGTTGTTCAAGGGTCAACTATGTGACCACCATCTGAATTGACAATAATGGCACTGGTTAGAAACTTTCTTAGGGTTGTCTCCAAAAAAAAAAAAAAAGACCACATGACTCCTGTACCCAAAGTAGTTCTACATTTTATCTTCCTTGTGCCCAGGAACACCAGAACAGGGCCTAAAATGATCAAACTATCCTCAAACTATCAAACTATCCTCAAATGATCCTTGAGATTATGTGTCTAGAGTTGTAGAGACAGAGAACTTGGAAACAGAAAGTGATGTAAGGAGAGGACACAGTTTAGGAACACTCTATAAAGGAACTGAAGAACCAGTGAGAGACTTGGCTCTCTGAAGCAGGATGCTCTCCTCTTGAGAAAAGGCAACCGGGTCAAAGTAAAAAATTTAGCAAAGCTATTAGACTATCTAAAGTTTGGAGTTGCATAAGGTAATAGGAGTGAGAGGCCCAGTGCCTGGTGTAGGGCTACGGTCCTGTTCTGAGAGGAGTGATTGAACTTGAAAGTCTAGAGAAGAAAATAAGCAGCGAGAATTTAAAAACAACAACAACAAAACCTTCGTGTTCAGAGGTTCAGAAAAACTGGATGAAGAATGTAACTGAATTCTTACTTGGGAGCTCAAACTCACATTCATTTTGTAATTGAAGATTAGGAATGACTAATAGAGGAAAATGTGTATCACAACCTCTGCTTTCACTGTATTTAATTTGAATTCTGAAAGAAAAAAGCTAATTGTATATTTCATGGCTGATCTTCAATAAAACATTGCAAAGGACACGTTGTTTTTCACACTTTGTAGATAAGAGAATTAAGCTCCTGAACCTAAAGTGCACAGTTTGTAAATCATGTAGGTCAGATTTGGAGCGTATAGGTTAACTCTAACATGTGCTCTGTCCACTAAATTTTTCTACTTGTCAGGAAGGTACTCAACTATAATAGAAAGTTCAGATCTACATCAGTTCTTCTTCCATTTAATTTTTAAATCCATATATATTATAAATCTACATGTTGTATTAGATCACTTTTACTCAGCCAACACATTGGGATTACATTACTAATTACAAGAGTTTGAGAAGGAATGTCATCAACTCTTATTTAAATGATTGGTAAAATTCACCAGTGAAACCATCAGGTCATAGACTTTCCCTTTTGAGAAAAAAGGCTTTTCCTTTTTTATTACTGCTTTATCTCCTTACTCATCATTGGTCTCAGATTTTTTATTTCTTCATGATTCAGTCTTCATTGTATTTTTCGAGGAATGTATCCATTTCTTCTAGATTATCCAATTTGCTGGTGTATAACTGTTCACAGTGGAAAATTCTTAAAGAGATGAGAATACCAGACCACTTGACCTGCCTCCTGAGAAATCTGTATGCAAGCAACAGTTAGAACTGCATGTGGAACAACAAACTGGTTCCAAATAGGAAAAGGAATACATCAAGGCTGTATATTGTCACCCTGCTTATTTAACTTGTATACAGAGTACATCATGCGAAATGCCAGGCTGGATGAAGCACAAGCTGGAATCAAGATTACTGGGAGAAATATCAATAACCTCAGTTATGCAGATGACACCACCCTTATGGCCGAAAATGGAGAAGAACTAAATAGCCTCCTGATGAAAATGAAAGAGGAGAGTAAAAGTTGGCTTAAAACTCAATATTCAGAAAACTAAGATCATGGCATCCGGTCAGATCACTTTGACAGAAACCCACCAGGTTTTCCCTGAGATTCTCCAAGCAAGAACACTGGAGTGGGTTGCCATTTCCTTCTACAATGCATGAAAGTGGAAAGTGAAAGGGAAGTTGCCGCTCAGTCGTGTCCAACTCTTAGCGACCCCATGGACTACAGCCTACCAGGCTCCTCGACCCATGGGATTTTCCAGGCAAGAGTACTGGAGTGGGGTGCCATTGCCTTCTCCATCATGGCAAATAGATAGGTTAAAAATGGAAAGAGTGACAGACTTTATTTTGGGGGGCTCCAAAATCACTGCAGATGGTGACTGCAACCATGAAATTAAAAGATCCTGGGAGAAAAGCTATCACCAGCCTAGATAGCATATTACAAAGCAGAGACATTACTTTGCCAACAAAGGTCCATCTAGTCAAAGCTATGGCTTTTCCAGTATTCATGTATGGATGTGAGAATTAGACTATAAAGAAAGCTGAGTGCTGACAAATTTATGCTTTTGAACTGTGATGTTGGAGAAGACTCTTGAGTGTCCCTTGGACTGCAAGGAGATCAAACCAGTCCATCTTCAAGGAAATCAGCCCTGAATATTCATGGGAAGGACTGATGCTGAAGCTGAAGCTCCAATACTTTGGTCACTTGATGCAAAGAACTGACTCGTTGGAAAACACCCTGATGCTGGGAAAGATTGAAGGCAGGAGGAGAAGGGGACAATAGAGGATGAGATGGCTGGATGGCATCACCGGCTCACTAGACATCAGTTTGAGTAAGCTCCAGGAGTTGGTGATGGACACGAAAGCCTGGCATGCTGCAGTCTATAGGGTCACAAAGAGTCAGACACGACTGAATGACTGAACTGAACTGTTCGCAGTAGTCTTTATGATCCTTTGTATTTCTGTGTTATAACATCTACTCTTTCATTTTTTATTTTATTTGAGCCTTCTCTCTTTTAGATATTCTCACTAAAGCTTTTCAATTTTATTTATCCTTTCAAAAACACAGCTTAGTTTTGCTGATCTTTTCTATTGTTTTTATGATCTTTATTTTATTTACTTCTGTTACGATTTTTGATACTTCTTTCCTTCTGCTATCCTTGGGATTAGTTTGTTCTTTTTATAGTTCCTTGAGGGCTAAAGAGACCAAGAGTCCAATAAGTCTCTAAAATCCTGTGAGCACCACCAGTGCTCATGTTGGCCATGTTCCATATAAGCTTAGGATAATTATTCATAGTTCTTAAATCTTGGATTTTGAAAAAGTCTGGATTTTATATAGATAGCTTAGCAAGCTTAAAGGATTTCAATAAGGACTATCAAGATTATTATCCTTATTTTTAAAGGGCAAAGAATATAGACTGCCTTTGGAGATGGGTAATCATTACACATTGCTTGTACGTGTCAGGAATCAAATTACTGAAAAAGTCAACAGGAGAAAAAATTCCCCTCAAATATTCATGAGCAGTTTTATTTTTTCTCTAGAAGTATTGATCTCAATCTAGCTAAATCTCATTAAAAAATGCTAATAAAAACTTCCTGGTAAATAAATGCAAGCAGTATTGTTGTTTAGTTGCTAAGTCATGTCCGACTCTTTTTGACCCCATCGACTGTGGCCCACCAGGCTCTTCTGTCCATAGAATTTTTCCAGGCAAGAATACTGGAGTGGATTGCCATTTCCTTCTCTAGGGGATCTTTCCAACCCAGGGACTGAATCTGCAATTGAATCTACAGATTCACCTGCTTTGCAGGCAGATTCTTACCACTGAGCTACCAGGTGTGATCCAAATGCAAGGTAAATGCAAGGCTTTCTAGTAAATTCTCACTTTCTTTTATTAATTCATTCAAAAAATCATGCTACATTCCTACATATTATAGAGTATGAAAAGACTGATTGTCCCTATCCATAAAAAGTTTACAGTTTAGTAGAGGGCTTCCCTTGTGGCTCAGCTGGTAAAGAATTCACCTGCAAGCAGGAGACCTGGATTTGATCCTTGGATTGGGAAGATCTCCTGGATAAGGAAAAGCCTACCCACTCCAGTATTCTGGTCTGGAGAATTCTGTGGACTGCATAGTCCATGAGGTTGAAAGAGTTTGACATGACTGAGTGAGTTTCACCTTCAGAGGAGATAATGTATTAGCATAAGCAACTATATTAAGGAGTAAAAGATATAAGAGGGATAAGAACAATTAAGAGAGAAAAAGGAAAGATTACTTTGAGGTTTAAGGAATTAACCCAAAGCAGGTCTTATCTGAAATAGACCTTGAAGGAGATTCCGAAAATCAAAACTCGCAGGATGAGAGAGAGAGCCACAGACCAAAGGAATAGTCTGAGAAAGGCAAGCATGCCGGGAAACGAGAGCCATGCCTGAGAACACTGCTCCCAAGCATGAAAGATAATGGTGGTGCTGATAGGTGGCGGGGGGGATCAGTGGCAGATGGTGAAAGCATCTAAAATGAAAGACAGGCGACATGTGTGAACAGAGTTAGTTTGGGAATAAGAGTTCAGTGGCTGGGTGTGTCTGTTTGTTTGAGTTGAAAGCCTCTCCCTAACTCTTTCATTAAACACACAACTAACCTTCAACTGCCCTCTTATAATTTAATCTCAGTTCAACTTCCAGTATTTCAAAATCATCGTACATAAAGAGGTACCACCCTGAAAGAGGGACTTTTGTTCTATGTTAGGAGACTAACTCCAGTCACAAAACTCTGCAAATGCCCCCCAAAAGGAGAACAATAGATTTATAAATCACTTAATCTATTAAGTTATGCAAATAATAAATTTATAACAAGTTGGCACACAGCTTTAAAAAAAGTGTCCTTTGAAACTTCTGAGAATAGAATTAGAATGCCAAAGTGTTGACAGATTATTTGATGAAATAGGCCTTAATCTGCCAGGGAAACATTTTTAGAGGATCTCTAGAAAGCAGGTTCATATATAAACTCTATTCAGCAATAAAGTTTACATTCATGTTTTCTCTGATTTCCCGTTTTAAATTCCTTTGGTGTAGGAACTTCTTAGCCAGTCTCTGTGCCCCAGTATTTCTCAAACTGTTTTCCTGGCTACATGGATCACCTTAAGATTTTGGGCTTCACACCAGACCAGGCTATATGGATCACATAAAATTATGGGCTTCACCCCAGGCCCAACCAATGAGACTTTACAGGGACAGGTACTGGAATTTGAACTATAGAGAAGAAACTTCTATATTTCTGTGATTACAAAAGTTACTTCTACCTAGTTTCTTCCTGTGTTATTCTTTTATCGCTTGCCTTCCCAGGCACCGGAACTATTCAAAGATGGAATGGATGCTGGGGCTGGATAGTCTTCTCAGCAGGCGCTTTGCCAGATGAATGATGTCATCTGTAGTCAAAAACTTAATTCAATACTTTTACCAACAAGTCACAAACAGCCAAGGGATCTACTGTGGGGAGAATTTCAGAGGATAACTACAAACCAGACTATTTTAAATGCCTAAAGAAATTTATTTTTATTCCTTTTAATATTAGTCAGTTTTCTTCCCTTTGTTTTTGGTTAGCCTTTTCTTTTCTTTTGTATTTCCCCCAGATACTGAGTAACAGGACTGGCTCTGAGTACCACAAGAAGAATGATTAAAATAATATCACTCTTACGAAAACAGATCTTACCAAACAATTTCATTCCTAACATATGAACCCCACATTTNGACTATTTTAAATGCCTAAAGAAATTTACTTTTATTCCTTTTAATATTAGTCAGTTTTCTTCCCTTTGTTTTTGGTTAGCCTTTTCTTTTCTTTTGTATTTCCCCCAGATACTGAGTAACAGGACTGGCTCTGAGTACCACAAGAAGAATGATTAAAATAATATCACTCTTACGAAAACAGATCTTACCAAACAATTTCATTCCTAACATATGAACCCCACATTTCTTCAGCCCATTTAAACTTTTCTTATTTAAAGTCAAATGAGTGTATATTCTGGATACAAGCAATTTCTCTGTTTTCTGAATACTGCCTTGAATGGAAAGTGTAAAAAATATATTACCAAATATATCTTTACAAGTTTTACACTTTAAGTCAATCAACTGTTTATGCTATAACTTATTGTCATATGTTCTTTGATAGAAATTGAAGTAAAATGTACATTGTATGTAATAAGGAGGTTGTCTGATTGATAAGAGATGAATGTAAAGACAGAAACCTACATTTAAATCCCATTTTATTAATCCACATGATGCTAGGGAAATTCACACAATGTCTCCATTGTCAGTTCTCTCTTCAAATGAAATAAGAATCAAAACATTTCTTATTTCATAGTTATTATAAGGAGTAAGGGAGATCATGTATATTTTGTTTCCTAATTAAGCTTTTTATGAGTGCCTGATAGTGCTAAGAAAGTCATAACTGGTTCCTTGATCTCTGAAACAGTCTTCTTTTTATTTTCATTAAGAGTTAAACTTTTCCTGTCTCCTCCTTAAGGATTTAGGATGTAGTTTTTTCACATTTGGCTCATCAGTCAAATATGAAAATCAGTGCCTGGATTCAGATGACACTGGTCACTAGGGGATACTGCAAGCCAAACTCTACGTGTGAAAAGTCACAGCATCACGGTGCCTTGTTGCTGTTGTTCAGTTGCTAAGTAGTGTCCTATTGTTTGTAACTCTATGGACTATAGCACGCCAGGCTCCTCTGTCCATCAATTCCCAGAGTTTGCTGAAATTTATGTCCACTGAGTCAGAAATAAATCTAACCACCTCATCCTCTGTTGCCCCTTTCTTTTGCCTCCAATCTAGCCCAGCATCAGGGTCTTTTCCAATGACTCCGCACTTCATATCAAGTAGCCAAAGTATTGGAGTTTCAGCTTCATCATTAGTCCCTCTAATCAATATTCAAAGTTGATTTTCTTTAGGATTGTCTGGTTTAATCTCTGCAGTCCAAGGGACTCTCAAAAGTCTCCTGCAGCACCACCATTCGAAAGCATCAGTTCTTTGGTGCTCAACCTTCATATGAACCAACTCTCACATCTGTTCATGACTACTAGAAAAACCATAGGTTTCACTGTATGGACCTTTGTCAGCAAAGTGATGTCACTGCTTTTTAATACGCTGTCTGCATTCGTCATGGCTTATCTTCCAAATAGCAAACATCTTTTAATTTCATGGCTGCAGTCACAGTCTGCAGTGATTTTGGAGCCCAAGAAAATAAAATCTGTCACTGCTTCCACTTTTTTCCCTTCATTTGCCATGAAAGTGATGGAACTGGATGCAATGATCTTAGGTTTTTGAATGTTGAGTTTTAAGGGAACTTTTTCACTCTCTTCTTTCACTGTCATCAAGAGACTCTTTAGTTCCTCTTCATTTTCTGCCATTAGAGGTGGTGTCACCTCTAATGGCAGAATGGTGGTGTCACCTGCATATCTGAAAGTGAACGTGAAAGTGAAGTTGCAGTCCATCTCTTTGTGACCCCATGGACTGTAGCTTACCAGGCTCCTCCATCCATGGGATTTTCCAGACAAGAATACTGAAGTGGGTTGCTATTTCCTTCTCCAAGGTTGCTAATATTTCTCCCAACAATATTGGTTCCAGCTTTTGATTCCTCTAGCCTGGCATTTTGCATAATGTACTCTGCATTTAAGTTAGATAAGCAGGGTGACAATATTCAGCCTTGACACACTCCTTTCCCAATTTTGAACTAGTCAGTTGTTCCATGTCCATTTCTAATACGATGCCTCAGCAGGTAATTAAAATTCTGCTCAAACAGACCCAAAACAATAGTTTTCCTTCTATTTCCCTGTTGACATAAACTGAATAACACAACTTTGATCTAGACCTGCAAGACCACCTTACTCTTTCTTCCTCCCTTGCCCACTCTAGGGCTCACAGTCAACAACAATTAAAAGATCGTTGCCTCTTTCCTAAATCTCTAGTACTTCTTCCCTGTACTCACATCCAAAGACCTGCAAAGAAATCTGAGACCTGCAATGCCAGGATGGGGGTTAACCTGATCCACCGACAGGCTACTACCAAAATATACCCAGGATTTTATATGTGTTTAATCTTTACAATCCTATGAGTAGCATATCAACATCTTTCTTTTAGATGTTAGGATAGTGAGGCTCAAATTGGCTCAGTAACTTTCCTACAGTCGCCCAGTTCATGAGTAGCAGAATAGGTTGGCTTCAAACCCAGTACTAAGCCAGGGTTCTCTCCACCACCTCTCAAGGACTCCCTCTATATCCCATCTCTGCTCTGCATCTTTCTGCTTCACTTTCTATGGAATTTTAGGAACATAATGTTTACCCCAGATACCTGCATCAGCATATTAGAGTCATCTGGGAGATTTTTACAACTACAAATGCCTAGGTTTCCTCAGGGTAATTATAACCAAAACTCTGGCAGAGGCACTCCAGCATCTTTAAGTCTTTTTTTTGTTTGTTTGTTTTCTGAAAATGATTCTGTTGCACTGTTAGATTTGAGAACCAGTGATTTAAATAATGATATTACTCATGTTAAACATTTTTATTTTGCTTTAACATTTAATCAGTGGTATGTTATTATAAAATATCTTATTAACACATAGTTTCTCTTTATTGTAATAACAGGTGGATGAGACATTTATAGATTCAGCCTTGAACAAGCATTATATCAAGAACCAAATAGTGAAACTGACGTATGTATGCTTGGGCAAAGGTGACTTCACAGTCTAGAATGACCAAAAGCACAGGAGACAGGAACCTTTATACACTGTTGCCTCTATGAGACTGACTTTTGGCCAGGATTTCTTATTAATATGATTGCAACAACGTCTCACCATCATTTTGTATATGCAAAAACTGAGACTTTGGGAGGTTACGTGAAATGTTCAAAATTCCCCAAGTGACAGAACAGGATTCAAATCCCATCAAGTGATGGATGGTAAGGCCTGAGACTACCAGAAACCAGGACCTTGAGAAAACCCAGCAGCATGTCACTGCATGCACCAAATTGTATTCTTTCAATATATATGTCATTTCAAAAATATTAAGGAGCCAAAGTTGACTACAAAATGGGGTCACAAGTCTTTCCTGTATTGAACCCCTAGTGACAGGAGGCATGCCCAAACACAAAGAAATAAATTTGAAATAAATTTCCATTTGTGGAGGTAGAGGAGGAGACTCACATAGACTGAGAAATTACTCGGAGGTTTCAGTTGTCTTATTTGGAAAGTTCATAGCAGAACATGTATGTAACAGATACAAACCTGTGGGCCTGTGTGACCCATCTTCTTAAAACAAATGAGGCTATATATCCATACATAGCTATTCATATACAGGCTATATATTCATATATATCCAATGAGGATATATATGGATATATTTGAAGGAAATAATAACCAGTTTTCTTACCAATAGGCTAATGCCCTATTTGCAGAATGACTCCAAGTTTCTTACACCTTTACTGAGTAACTAGTGACCTCCAGAAGGATTTTACAATATAAATTTGATACATTTTATAATATCTAGGAGAGAAAAAGCATGTTTTTGCTGAAACGTTCTAGATTTCCTGCCCTCCATTTTCAAATTCTGACTTGCCATAACATCCTAGCAAAATTATCATAGCCTTACGCACTCCTTTGAATGTGTAGTCACTATCATTTTGTAAGTTTTTGTGTGGGTGCATTCCACCTGGTAAACAATGTTTTCCCTCTGATTTAAGAAGAGGGGATATTTGCCAATTTGACATAAAATTCTGATTATTTATATCTTCAAGTTCCTGAGCCTAAATGAACCACAGTATATAAAATCGCTTCAAATTGATACCATTTCCTCTTTTTTAAAGTCAAGAGATTCAGGAAAATAGGGCTTTCACGCTTTTTATAGCTTCGATCTTTTGAAGTGTAAAAATAAGAGATGTGGCAGATCAACATATAGGTATCCATTTTTTAAAAGACCTTTAACTGTTTGATTTTCATACTTTAAGTATATATGAAAATCCAGCCCCTCAAGTGAAGGGGCTTAAACGTGTTTATATGGAAAAAGTTCAAGGAATTGGATCTACTTAATTTGGAGAATACTCAGAGACCAAGAATACCAGTGTCTTCAAACACTATACATGGAAGAGAGAACTGATGTTTTATGTATGTCCCAGCTGGTAGACATAAGCCTATGGAATGGAAGCTTTAGGGAGATATGTTCAACTCCAAGTGAAGAACTCTCTTAAAATCAAAGCTGACCAAAGAGAAATAGCCTCTTTATGGAAGTAAATTTCTCATTATTTTAATTACTTGCTGGGGTGAGATGACCACTTATCATGGAGGCTTAGAGCTGATGAAGGTATCACATGAGTGATAGATCAAAGACACCACTGAAGTTTTTTTCCAATCTTCAGGGTTTATGATTTTGCTGATAACATTTTAGTGTCTGAGTCTTATACAAATGCTATAACAAGCCTTCAAATTAATGGCAAAATTCACTTAAAGCAAAAAGAGAACATGAAGAGGGAATATATGAAACAAACTTGAGTCAGAGTGACATAAATGAGAAGCAATGTGAGATAATCAGCTGCTGACACTTTCAATTGAGGCATAAGTCAAGGGAATAAAATACAAAAAAAAAAAAAGAGTTTAGGATAATACTGGATGTATTCTTTGAACAAGGACATTTCTATTCTGTGTCATAGTCCAGAGGAAGATGGGACGACAGTAGATGTCATTATGGTGTTCCAGTTCCCCTCTGCTGAGTCAAGTGCAGTGAGAAATAGGAAAATCCGCAGCATCTTCGATGAAAAGATAAGGAACACAAGAGCCTTGTCAATAAACACTTCATCAGTTGAAGTTAATGGTAAGTAGGTACCTTTCTACTTGATGTGAAGTTCTCTATTAAATCTATTTTATGTCTAATCATAAATTTATTTACTATTATTTCCATTCCAAATCATAGCCAGAATTCAGATGGAAAAAAAATTCAAGTTAAAAAAGTGACTTTTAAAGGTTTTATTGTTCTCTGATAAAAGCATATCTGAAATTAGTCAAGTGGTTTTTCCTGTAGTAATTGACTGGCACTCGTCCTGAAATAAAAGCAAACCTTTACCACTAAGAGAGTTCATCTGACCCATCCACTGCCTCCATGATTAAGCAAGTGAAAACACCAAGTGTTAAGCAATGGCTGTTTTTCTGTTTCAGAAACATAAGCCCAGTTGCTGCCCTTTAAAAATTGAAATAGTTTCTGTGAATAGTGAAATTGTGAAGTTTGTGTTAACTTTTTTCCTGTGGGCATTTGGGAAAATGGTAAACTAATTTTGGAGCCACTAAAAGCCATCTTACAAGTAGTGATTTAAAAAATCGCAAAACTAGAAATTATAGGAACCATTACATCATCATTGCTTCTTTAAAAGAAGTAGCTTTTATTGAGGCCCTTCTCTATGCCCTTTACATGCAGCATTTAACTTCTTTATTCTTATGAATTAGGCAAATTTATCTTTAAAGTTGTGAAAGAAAAGCTTTAGGCTTTCTATCTATAGTGAAAGGACTTTGGTAACTAAAAAGGGCAAAGATTTAGTTAAAGTCTCCAGTAATTTAAAAAGGCAGAGAGTCAAGTCTATTAATAGATTGCTAATTTTTTGAGAGGCTTTATGCAAAAAAAAAAAAAAAAAAGTGTTCTTTGGTCAAACACTTTTTAGAGATGTGGTCTGTAATATTGACCTCTTAGAAATTCACCCCTTATATTAGCATACCAAAAATTCTCAGGAGTCCAGCCAGACAGAAACCTGTTTGAAAGTAAAACTGAAAGTCACTCAGTCATGTCCGACTCTTTGCAGCCCCATGGACTGTAGTCTGCCATGTTCCTCTGTCAATGGAATTCTCCAGGCCAGTATACTGGAGTGGGTTGCTGTTTCCTTCTTCAGGGGATCTTCCTAACCCAGGGATTGAACCCAGGTCTCCTGCATCACAGATGGATTCTTTACCGTCTAAGCCACTAGTGAAACCTGAAAACCTGTTTACCCCTGTTCGTTAAGCTGCTTCCACAAGCATCTATTCCTGAAAGACAAGTACAGATTTCCCCTACACATTCCAGTGGACACCAGAAGAGAATCAGAGTAAGTGTGATTCATATCAGACATGAAACAGAAAGCCCTGCCCTTTCAAGGGTCTGGCTGACTCTTTAGGAGGAAACCTGACCAGGAAATAAAATCTGTGGGAATGGGATGGGCAGGGATTTGCTGATGAGACAGAGTCAGTTAGTCAGGAAATGAACCTGGGGACCTCTCCCAACCCAGGAGGGAAGAACCTCTCAAGGGCTTAACCTGCCTTCTTTGTTTTTTCCTTTGTGGAGAAACAAATGAATCGAGGTTGTGAAATAGTGGAAGTTGTGATAAGTTACAAGATGTGTTCTATATAATTTTAAATAACCAGTTAATTTGCAAGGAACTTAAAAGCCTGAGCTATCTGAAACCAGAAATGAAGCATGAAGTGGTCATTGGGTATCTGGGCTTTTTGTTTCTTATAGGTTCAGCTTGTGACCTGTAGTCTGTTTTAATGTCTATAGTAGATTAAAGGGCAGGACTTGCTGATGAAGACCCTGATTTGAGAGTTACCTGATTCTAACCCCACTGAGTCACTACAGGATTACTCAAGTTCTGTGAAGGACTTGTATTTACAAAGTCCACCAAAGGACTGCTGCTGCTGCTGCTAAGTCACTTCAGTCGTGTCCGACTCTGTGTGACCCCATAGACGGCAGCCCACCAGGCTCTCCCATCCCTGGGATTCTCCACGCAAGAATACTGGAGTGGGTTGCCATTTCCTTCTCCAATGCATGAAAGAGAAAAGTGAAAGTGAAGTCGCTCAGTCTGTCCGACTGTTAGCGACTCCATGGACAGCAGCCCATCAGGCTACTCCGTCCATTGGATTTTCCAGGCAAGAGTACTGGGGTGGAGTGCCATTGCCTTCCCCACCAAAGGACTACCATGCCTTTTCCTCCACTTTCTCACCTATAATCTTGCAAATATAATATTTGTTCTTCCTGAAGTCACAGAAATATCAAGAGGTGGAAGGGAGGGTCAGGATGGGGAACATGTGTATACCCATGGCAGATTCATGTTGATGTATGGCAAAACCAATACAATACTGTAAAGTAAAAAAAAAAGAAAGAAAGAAATGTTAGTAACTTAAAAAAAAAGAATATATACAAGAAAACAGAAAATATAATATTGAACATATAGGCTATTAAAAAGCTAGAAAATTGTGCATATGCTTTAGAAACCTGAAAACATTAATGCAAATAATTGATGGTATAAAAAACTAGAAGCCTGAAGGTTTCCAAATTTCCAAATGTGAAAAGAGCAGCATTTATTAGCACTTAGGAAAGGCTCACTTGGTAGAAAACTGATTAGAATCCTCAAAGCAATCCTTGTAGACAAAAAAAAAAAAAAAAAAACCTGCTCTCCAGCAATACTTAATTTGGGGGATTTCAAATGAATGGAAAATTGCAGAAATTCTAGACAAAGTCTAGATATAACCTTGCAGCCCCAGATTTATCCATAATCTGGCAAGAATCTGTGTTTTGGTTTGACAAATAACTGTGCAGTGTGCGCCCTTCCTGTGATGTGATGCCAGAACAAAATTAATGTTGACTCCTTTGAACTGCAAATGCTGTGGCTGTGGAAGAGCTGCTCATCACCCATGGGCTGTTGATGTGGCCAGTCCTTATCATGTTACTTGTAGTGTGTACAGCCCTGACTATGATTACTGTCAACTCAGAAGTGTGTTAGAGGGTCATGTTCAAAACTAAGGTGTTAGTGTTTGTTTTCACTCCTAAACATAGAAAGTAAAACCATTTTGTCAAAATTGGTAATTTGCAATAGTCAGTCACTTGTATATGGGCAGTTTACCTTCAGGTATAATCATTCTGTCTAAAATTCTTTCCTCAAAAATCCAATGAAACTCCCAACTATTACATGTACCCTGGTCTCATTCCTGGAAAGGGCTGAGTTGCATCTTGCTCAAACGAAGCAGAAGAAGCTCTAACTGAAGAATTCTAAATTTATACCATTGTAATGCATTACTAACATGGGGCATATTCAAATACCTCATTTTATTTCACTTCACTTTATTGCACTTCACAGATGTTGTGTTCTTTTTTTACAAATTGAAGGTTTGTGGCAATCCTGTGTTGTCAGATGACAGTTAGCATGCTTTAGCAGTAAAGTACTTTTTAATTAAGGTATGTATATTGTTTTTTAAGACATAATGCACACTTAATGGACTACAGAATGGTGTAAACATAAACTTTTAAATGCACTGGGAAACAAAAAAATTTTGACTTGCCTTATTGTGATATTTGCCTATTGCCGTGGTCTCGAACTGAACCCACAATATCTCCAAAGTATGCCTATAGTTTTAAAAAATTAAACAAGAAATTTACTACCTTAAAACTACATTTGACCACAAATTGAGTTTGTTCTATAAATAAAGACTTAGGATCTGTACTGAGCAACTGATTCTCCACTATATAATGATTTAGTCATGCCTTTTATGAGTTTATTGGATATTCTCAAGAGCTCCCACTTTGTATAGTTCATCATCATTAGTTTCCCAACTGAAATTTATAGAAGGTAAGTGGAAAGAAACATTCTTACTCTGCATAATGGGAAGTTAAATGTAGAGAATATGAGTCTGAGACACATAGGTCTGGTAGAAATAAGTTAAAGCATCCATCCTCATTCTACCTATTAAGTGATTTTATTTTGAAAACTATCCCACTATTCATGCAACCATTCATCAACTTAATTTTAAATGTCTGTATGTCCTTTATCAGGTTACCAACTTTGTTGGAAATGACAGAATTTTATCTCAGATTCTGTCCAATAATTAGCCTCTACCAGTATCCAGCAGGTGTTTGATAACAATATATAGTAGTTTATTCCTCAGGAAGAGGAACATTTTGATAATTTAAGAACTGTGTTTTAGAAGGATTTTAAATATACTTTCTGTGGTAGTTTTCAAAAAAAATTTTTTTTCATCCTTAAACCCTTGCACCAAAGAAAGGTTTACATGAAATCTTAAACAGAAGAGATAAAAGCAGACTTGTTCTAGTTGAGGCTGAGTTTGAACCTAAAGACTCCATTAGTTGTTCCCTCTTTCCCTACTTTCTCTATATCCTTAAATAAAATCCAAAGATTTACCCTAAGCCATTGGAAAGCCACTGTTCTGTATTACTACAAATGATTTGTGGGTTTTGATTATCCATATTTGAGCCTTAATCACTCACTGCTTATTGCCTATATGTGTAGCGCTTAGTCGCTCAGTCGTGTCCGACTCTTTGCGACCCCATGAACTGTAGCCCACCAGGCTCTTCTGTCCATGGGATTCTCCAGGCAAGAATACTGGAGTGGGTTGCCATGCCCTCCTCCAGGGGCTCTTCCCAACCTAGGGACTGAACCCAGATCTCCCACAGTGCAGGAGAATTCTTTACCATCTGAGCCACCAGGGAAGCCTAGAGATTGCCTATAAATCTCTACCAAAACCATACATATATCCTGTTATATCAGCTATTTTCCTGACTCATCCATATGCTCAAATTTCTGGACTCCATATAGGATGAGTATTCTCTGATAATTTCTGGTCATTGAGACCAACTAGGAGAATATCAAATTATCATTCTTTGTTCTATCTTGTTTTTCAGCAATGAGTTCATCAACAGGGAAGCTAACTGTCCAAGCATGTAAGTCTAGTTAGTTTATAAACACAAGTTCCATTTCCATCTCAGAAAGGATAATATCTTCAAATATTAGCTCATAATTTCCCACTCATGTTCCACATCTTCTTCTGGAGAGAATAACAATTGTGTAAAAAATGAAAACACTTTTTTTCTAACTCTAAAATCAACCTTTTTTGTCCTCTTCAAGAAAAATATTTTACATGGTGGAAATCTAGGAGCAATTTGAAGAAACTTTATATTTCTGATTTGGAATAAATGGACTTCCCTTGATAATTTTTAAATGGTACTAATTATGCTTTCTACTGAGAAGTAAAATAATGAGAAAGTGATAAATGGAAAAGAGATAGACACCTTTACTTGTGATTGTCTACACAATTTACTGATCATACTCATCTTCATGGTTGACAGCAGCTCCACTCAAGCACTTCATATCATCACTTGCTTCATATCACTGTGGCCTAAATTTTGAAAGGAATTTTTTAAGTGGTGATGACTTTGAGCAAAGGTGTTCATTCATTTTCACCTGTCTTGCAAATACTATACATTTTTATTCTTTCATTCAATAAATATCCTTTTAAAATCTACCAAATGCCAGAAAGTGAATACAAGTGTCACTAAGACGATCCCTCCTCTAAAATTAAGGGTTTGAGTTTAGAGGAAGACATAAATCAATCAGGAAATGTTAAAACAGTGTGATAAATGCTATGACAGAGATAGCGCAGTGAAAGTCAATCACAGAGTCAGCTAACCTGACTTGGTCTTGTGGGGTCTGAAAGTGATCCTTGAGACAGGAGAAAGGAAGGACCACAAATCAAGTGACAAGTGGGATGAATGTCCTGGGCAAGGAGAATAGTATGTAAAAATGTCTCTAGAAAAGCAAGAATATGATCACTTCTTATACATGAAAAATGTCAATGTGGCTGGAATACAGGATTGGGGATTGGGGACATGAGAAAGGGCTATGATTAATTAATGATTAATAGTCATCAAGGACCAGAATCATGCTAAAACATTTCAGCTTCATCTGGAATGAAAAGTCACTAAAGGGTTTTAGACACATCAGAAAGGCCACTCAGGTTTCAGGGTGGAGAATGGATTGGAGGAGCAACACTGGAGGTAAGGAGATGATCAGGGAAGCTGTTGTAGTTCTCCAGGTGAGAAAAACAGTAGTCTAAACTAGAGATGGAAGTGATGGGGATTTCTACATGACTGGCCACAGTAGGAGTGTCATCAGTACCAGTAAAGTGAATTTCCTCTTTGATACCTAATTTTTTGGAATAAAAATTGAACCTACCATATTTTCTTTATTAGCAGCATGCTTTAAAAAGGCTTCATTCTTAGCAGGAATCCTAAGTAGCAAACTATCTCTGATCTGACACACATAATAGAGTACTTATTTATCCCCACCTATAGTGAATGTGATATTTATGTGGAAACATAGAATCCTCCATCCTAAAGAGTAAGAGACTGGTCATGATGCATTAACCATGGCACTTGAGGAACGAGTCACTCAGAAAAATGTATGAGAGAAGGAGTTCCAAGGAATTGGCAATTACTTCTCTGATCAGTTCTTCTGGTGAGGCCTTTTATGTCAAAATAACATGGTGGGATCACCTAAAACCAGGAAACAATCATCTTAGTAGGAGCTCCCAGAACATCTGGATAACTGACACTGCAAGTCCTCAAGACATACACTTTGTGGTGTGTCAATACTTCTCAGACTTATGTAGCTTCAGTGGGCAATGTATATCCATTCTATAAATAGAGGGAGTGAGCAAAACATCAATGAGGAGAAGGTGGATATTCATATTGTACTTGTTTATATAATGACAGATGCAAACGTTGTACTGCAGCACTCTACCAATTTCTCTGTATTAAGAGTTATAGAGACATTTCTTATAATTTAATGATCACATCTCTTTCAGGTTGTGGTAAACGAGTTGTTCCGTTAGTGAGCAACAGAATAATGTCCGGAGAGATCGCGAGCAAGGCTGCCTGGCCTTGGCAAGCTTCTCTTCAGCATAATAACATACATCAGTGTGGGGCCACCTTGATTAGTAATACTTGGCTTGTTACTGCAGCGCACTGCTTTAAGAAGTAAGTGATTGATGTTGCTACTACTTAAAAAACCATCTGAGTTTTATTGTCTTCTGAGTAATAATCAACATCCCCCAAGTATTGCTGAGGTAAAATAAGAAAAACATCTTTTACGTCTTTGTACTTGAACTTATTTGGAAAGTTCCTAGGGGGAATAGTCACTATCCCGCTGCTGCTACTGCTGCTAAGTCGCTTCAGTCGTGTTCGACTCTGTGCGACCCCATAGACGGCAGCCCACCAGGCTCCCCTGTCCCTGGGATTCTCCAGGCAAGAACACTGGAGTGGATTGCCATTTCCTTCTCCAATGCATGAAAGTGAAAAGTGAAAGTGAAGTCGCTCAGTCTGTCCGACTGTTAGCGACCCCATGGACTGCAGCCCACCAGGCTACTCCGTCCATGGGATTTTCCAGGCAAGAATACTGGAGTGGGGTGACATTGCCTTCTCCAAGTCACTATCTTAGTATATGCTAATCAGGTCCTTAGGGTTTTAAAAAAAGAAATTATGGCTAGAGAAGGTTTGGATATAACACTGGTGGTGAAAATGTAAATTGGTGCAGCCAATATGAAAAACACTATGGAAGTTCCTTTAAAAAAACTAAAAATTGAGTTGCCACATGATCTAGCAATCCCACTCCTGGGCATATATCCAGAGAAAAATCTTAATTCTAAAAGATACATGCACCCCAATGTTCACTGAAGCACTACTTACAGTAACCAAGACATGGAAGCAACCTAAATGTCTATCAACAGATGAGTGGATAAAGAAGAAATAGTATATATGTACAATGGACTAGTATTCAGCCATAAAAAAGAATGAAATAATGCCATTTGCAGCGACATAGATGGACCTAGAGATTATCATGCTAGGTAAAGTGTCAGAGAAAGACAAATACATATGATATCACTTATATGTGAAATCTTTAAAAAGATACAAATGAACTTATTTACAAAACAGAAACAGACTCACAGACAGAAAACAAACCTACAGTTATCAAATAGGAAAAGTGGGGAGGGATAAATTAAGACTTTGGTATTAACAGATACTACCATATATAAAATAGATAAACAACAAAGACCTACTATATAGCACAAAGAGCTATATTCAATGACTTGTAATAACTTACAGTGTAAAAGAATCTGAAAAAAAGAATATATATAAGCTGAATCATTTGATGCATACCTGAAACAGTTTGAGTGAGTAAAAGTCATTCAGTTGTGTCTGACTCTCTTCAGCCCTCCAGGTTCCTCTGTCCATGGGGATTCTCCAGGCAAGAATACTGGGAATTACCATACCCTCCTCCAGGGGATCCTCCCAACCCAGGGATCGAACCCAGGTCTCCCATATTGCAGGCGGATTCTTTACTGTCTAAGCCACCAGGGAAGCCCAAAATATTATACATCAAATATGATTCAATCATTTTTTAAAAAAAGATAATTAGGTTTATAAACAATATCTATATACATAGCATCTGTATCTTTGCCTATTCCTCTTCAATGATGTTATTAATAATTCAGTTAATTAGTTAAGGAATATTAGTCAGTTCATTTCAGACGCTCAGTCATATCTGACTCTTTGATACCCCCATGGACTGTAGCATTCCAGGCTTTCCTGTCCATCACCAGCTCCTGGAGCTTGCTCAAACTCATGTCCATCAAGTCGGTGATGCCATCCAACCATCTCATCCTCTGTCATCCCCTTCTCCTCCTTCAATCTTTCCCAGCATCAGGCAGGATCTTTTCTAAAGAGTCAATTCTTTGCATCAGGTGGCCAAGTATTGGAGCTTCAGCTTCAATATCAGTCCTTCCAATTAATATTCAGGACTGATTTCCTTTAGAATGGACTGGTTTGACCTCCTTGCAGTCCAAAGGACTCTCAAGAGTCTCCTCCAACACCACAGCTCAAAAGCACCAAGTCTTCGGCACTCAACTTTCTTTATGGTCCAACTCTCACATCCATACTTGACTACTGGAAACACCATACCCTTGACTAGATGGACCTTTGTTGCTCTCTAGGTTGGTCATAGTTTCTCTTCCAAGGAGCAAGTGTCTTTTAAATTCATGGCTGCACTCACCATCTGCAGTGATTTTGGAACCCCAAAAAATAAAGTCTGACACTGTTTCCACTGTTTCCCCATCTATCTGTCATGAAGTGATAGGACCAGATGCCATGATCTTAGTTTTTCTGAATGTTGTTTTAAGCCAGCTTTTTCACTCTCTTCTTTCATTTTCATCACGAGACTCTTTAGTTCTTCTTCACTTTCTGCCATAAGGGTGGTTCATCTGCATATCTGAGGTTATTGATATTTCTCCCAGAAATCTTGAATCCAGCTTGTGCTTCATCCAGCCTGGCATTTCACATGATGCACTCTGCATATAAGTTAAATAAGCAGGGTGACAATATACAGCCTTGATGTACTCCTTTTCCAATTACCAGTCTGTTGTTCCCTGTCCGGTTCTAACTGTTGCTTCTTAACCTGCACACAGATTTCTCAGGAGGCAGGCAAGGAGGCGGTTAGTTGCCAAGGAACTTTAATCTTATTATTAATAATATATTTTACTGGGAGATGGTATCCAATAAAGAACAGAGAGAGGCAAACAGACATGTGATACTAGGTGTATAATTTAAATCATCTAGGCTCTATTTTCCTTAAGTATAAAACAAAGGCTTTACTAGATGACCTTTCATTACTAGATGATCTTCCCAATCCCTACATGTGCCGTGATCCACCAGCTGCTCAAGCCCACAAGCTGGAAGTCACTCACAATCATCTCTTAGGACCTCTGACAGCTTTACCTAACTCACTTTTATCTTCTAACAGTCTAGTCTCTGGAAAGAACCATTGTGATTATTTAATGTAAATGAGAGTACATTACTCTCAGTTAAAATCATCCAGTGAATTCCCATATTATTTGAATAAAATCTAAGCACTTTATTCAAGACCTATTTGTTGTCGTTCAGTTGCTATGTTCTACTCTTTACAACCCCATAGACTGCAGCATGCCAGGCTTCCCTGTCCTTAGCTATCTCCCAGAGTTTACTCAAACTCATGTCCATTGAGTCAGTGATGCCATATAACCATGTTTTATGGTAACCCTCTGTTTCCCCCTTCTCTCCCTGCCCTCAATCTTTCCCAGCATCAAGGTCTTTTCCAGTGAATCATCTGTTCACATCAGGTAGCCAATGTCTTAGAGCTTCAGCATCAGTCCTTCCAATGAATATTCAGGGTTGATTTCATTTAGTATTGACTGGTTTGATCTTCTTGCAATCCAGGGGACTCTCAAGAGTCTTCCCCAGCAACACAATTTTAAAGCATCAATTCTTCTACACTCAGCCTTCTTTATGGTCCAACTCTCACATCCATACATGACTATTGGAAAAAACATAGCTTTGATTATCTGGACCTTTGCTGGCAAAGCGATATCTCTGCTTTTTAATATGCTGTCTGTTTGTCATAGCTTTTCTTCCAAGGAGCAAGCATCTTTTGATTGACCTACAAAACACTCTAAAATCTGGCTCCTGCCTACCTTGCCAACCTCGTTTCCCACCATTCTTCCTTTGTGTCCTGAACTGCAGCCAGTCTGTTCTTGGGATATTTGCCTGAAAAGTTATCATTCCATCTTCCCATAGCTCATCAATCATGTCTCAACCCAAGTGCCATGTTCTCAAAAGTGACTTATCTAACTACCCCCTTGTACCCTAGTCCACTGCCCTATTTATAGTCCTTATCACTGCTATAAGTTATTGATCTATTCATTCATTTTGCTCTTTTTCCTTCCCTGGAATCAAATGTACCCACCAGCAGGGGCTTTTCTGACTTGTTCACCACTTTATTCCTGGCACTTCAAATAAGGTTCAACATGTAGATGATCAATAAATATTTACTGAAGAAATGAATGAACAACATTTTATAGGCCTTACAGTTCTAAAATTCAATAATTCTGTACTGGATTCCAGCTCAAAGATACTCTTTGTATATATTTTATCTTTCAAAATAGTAGCAGTAGACTATATGGTCAAAGAAAGCTATCATTGAATCCAAGTGTATTAGGGTGGAATTTTCTTTTTTATTAGCCTACATGCAATTATTGTAATGCAGTTCATATATTCTGTTAATATCTAAACTTTTCCAGTAAAGCGAACCCTCATCAGTGGACTGTTAGCTTTGGAACAAAAATCAACCCTCCATTAATGAAAAGAAACATCAAAAGAATTATTGTCCATGAGAGGTACCGCTCCCCAGCAAGAGAGTACGACATTGCTGTTGTGCAGTTCTCTCCCAGAGTCACCTTTACTGATGACATCCGTCGAATTTGTTTGCCAGAAGCCTCTGCATCCTTCCAGCCAAATTCAACTGTCTATATCACAGGATTTGGAGCACTTTATTATGGTGGTGGGTATCTAAAAACAAATCACGGAGCTCTAAGCTCTATGTACGGCAGTGTTATTTAATGTCCATCAGTAATATCCTGTCAGACTTTTCCACACAGTTTGGATTAGGGCTCTTGCTTTGCAAGTGACAGAAACTCAACCCAAATTAACTAAAGTAAAAAAAATAATAATAATAATATGGCAAATTTGGCCCTTGTAATTTGGAATTAAGAAGTGAGATGAGTCTGACTTCAGATACATGTGGATTCAGGAGTTTGTGTGATGTCATCAGGCTCTGAATCTGAGTTTTTCCTTGGGTTGGTTCTGTTTCCCCAGGTCACCTTCATTATAAGGGATTCTAGCGCCACATAGTGGTGAGGGTGGCCAGCAGCAGCTCAGCGTGTACATCACCTAGCTGAAGCCAAGGAAGGAACACGTGTCTCTCTCTTTGCCAGAATCTATGTTAATCCCTGAAAAGGTCTCTTCTGGCCCAGGCTGTGTCCAGGGGTACCAGACTGACTGGTTGACTCAATTCTCACTCTTAAGCCTACAGAAAGAAAAGTAGATATGTGATTGGCCGCCTGGTCAGAATCACATATAACGAGGGAAAGAGCTCCAACAGGAAAGGCTTCAAGGAAGATATAAAGGGAAAGAAGGTTCCCTCAGAAACACTAAAGTCTATCTCTATGCCCCATTGCCTATGCAATGCCAGATATACACTGCTACTGCTAAGTCACTTCAGTCGTGTCTGACTCTGTGTGACCCCGATATACACTAGATATGCTAAAATACTCATGCCCGCCTTCATTCTGACTCCTTCACTTTAAGCCTCACCTCTGTGAGCCTCCTCTCTTTTTCACCTCCCCTTCCCTTTAGTTTGCTCCGTCACTTAGCTTCACTTTTCTCAGTCACCTCAAAAATGTTTCCTTTGCTCAGCTATAATCTCCAATTGCAGCAAAATCTGCGTCAAAGCTAAAGAGGCTAAATAAGAGTGATTAGAGGTAAGAATACTGTATAGAGACAAATCATCTCTGATAATAAAGTCTCCACTGACCTCTTAAAATGATTTAACTTGATATACTAACAATCTCCTTAGAAATAAAATTGGCTTCATGTTTTAAGGTTTTCAAAATAGACTCAGACACACTCTAGATTCTAAAATCTGGTCCAGGCGAATACATATAACAACAGCGACAGAGTTTCTTTGACTCTAGGCTTGAGAAGATAAGAAAGGACTTTTTGAGAAAGACAAAATTCATTCACAGAGCTCTATACAATTTATTGATGTACAATAAACTCTAAAGAATAAATCATTAACTCTCATTCTTCACTAAGGAACCAGGAATACCTTTCACTAATGTGCTTGATGATGGGCCTGATGGTCTTTAGATTTTTCTCCAGATGTTCCATGTGGTTTCTTTAAGGTTATATTTCCAATCACAGAAATTATTACCCATAGATTAATAAGCCCAGGGAGCTGTAAACCTGACAACAATGTCTTCTCTCTCTCTAATGGATCTTCTCCTAAGATAGAGTTGCATTCTTCATTTGATGAGAGGAGCATCTCAGATTCCCTTTGCCTTGATGGAAAGAAATCATTTCTGACCTGGAGTCTAAGGTTGGCATATAAATATATGTGCCATAATAGTTTTTGAATAGCAATAGAATCTAACTTATATAGAACACTATAATTAGCAATAGGATACCTACTTTTTTAAAGCATCAATGGAGCATTCGCCAAGATAGACAATATCTAGGTCTATAAAACAGTCTCCAACAAACTTAAAAGAATGGAAATCATATATAGTACACTCTCTGATGATAATACAATCAAACTAAAAACCAGTAACAGACTGATAATAGGAAAATCTCTAAATGCTTAAAAATTAAACAACACACTTCTAAATAATCCATAGATAAAAGAGGAAATCTTGAAGATAATTATAAGTATTAATAGAATGAAACGAATGCAGGATGCAGCTAAAACAGTGCAGAGACAGGGAAACATAGCAAAATGCATGTATTATAAAATAAGAAAGCTCTCCTTTTAAGACACTAGAAGAGAAAATAAACCTAAAATAAACACAAAAAGGAAATAATATAAGAGTGGCAATGAATATAATCAAAATGAAAAAATGGAGAAAATTGAATTTAAAAACTGATTCCTTGAAAAAAGAGCAATACTTTCTGGGAAATGTCATTAAGCATTCCCACAATAGTTGAGAAATAGTTGAGGGATGTACAGGATTTGTAGGCTAAACTTTTTATAACTCCTTGCCAATGAGTTTTATTTAAAAGTTATGAATTTACACTGTTACCTACAATATGTGTTTCCTCTTACCTTTCCCAGCACTGGGCATGAATTATTTTTAATTGATAATGTAGTAGCCAAAAAAAATTACTCTAGGTGTACTCAAAGAACAGAATATCTTGAGCATTTTAAAACATTTTAGCAAATACCTGTCCTGAAAATTCCTGAATTGACATTCTACAGAAATTAGTGTCCATTATTAGTTTTCTCTGGCTGTGTAACAAATTGCCACAAATTTAACAACTTGAAAGAAAATGCATTTATTATTTCACAGTTTCTATGGGTCAGAAATTCAGACATAGCATAGCTGGCANATCTATGTACAGTATCATATCATCTGCAAACACTCAGAGGTTTACTTCTTTTTTTTTTTTTGAAAGAAAATGCATTTATTATTTCACAGTTTCTATGGGTCAGAAATTCAGACATAGCATAGCTGGCATCTCCTCTCAACGTCTCACAAATTAGCAATCAAAGTATTGGCTGGGGTTAAGGTCTCATCTATGACTCTTTCCCAAGCTCATTGGTTGTTGATGGAATTTAGTTTCTTGCACCTACAGAGTTTATGGCAGCTTGCTTCTCCAATACCATTGGAAAAAAGTCTCTGAACTCAGGGAAAGCCTAGTTCAGTTCATTTCAGTCGCTCAGTCATGTCCAACTTTTTATGACCCCTTGGACTGCAGCACTCCAGGCTTCCCTAACCATCACCAACTCCTGGAGCTTGCTCAAACTCAGGTCCATTGAGTTCATGGTGCCATCCAACCATCTCATCCTCTGTCATCCCCTTCTCCTGCCTTCAATTTTTCTCAGCATCAGGGCCTTTTCCAGTGAGTCAGTTCTTCACATCAGGTGGCGAAAGTATTGGAGCTTCAGCAGAAGGCCTAAACCCCTTTCAAAAGGGCTTATCTGGTTAGGTCAGGCCCACCTTGAATAATTTCCCTTTTGATGAACTCAATGTCAAGCTGACTACATCTTAATTAATCTTCAATATCCCCTCACCTGTGTCCCAGAATATAACCTAATCATGAGAATGACATCCATAATATTCACAAATCCCACTTAGACCTAGGGAAAAAGAGATCAGATAGGAATCTTGGGGATCATAGTAGAATTTTGTCTACTGCAGGGTCAGTTTCCCAACAAGCATGTGGCTGATACAAAGAACCCCTGAATACTTGTGATAGTATTGGTTTCTGTCATAAATAGTTGTCTTCTGCATTAGTATTGGTTTCTATAACTCAGGCTCTAGTTTATGATCTGGGGTTCCAAAATTATAATACATAATGAAATCATTGCCTTTACATGTCATTATGTGAGAGTTCCCCATAAAATATAAAGAATAAAATAAAGATACATAGTTATTTTATCAAGCCAAAACTGTCTAGGCCTACAAAGTTTCTGGGAACAATCTACAAATAAAAACTTATTTAAAAAAATAAATACCTTCCTAAATATACAAACTGATTGTTTTTAAGTAAAGGTACAAAGGTTTTCCAGAAAAAAGAAACAAAATGTTTTCTTTGCTAGTATAGGTATTTAAAAATGAGATAAGGACAATTTTCATTTACATTTGCCAGAGAATAAATAGAACTTATTTCCTTAAGAACTGCTTACATTCCCTTCATCTTGTTTGACAATTTTGTTGTTTTTCAGTCACTCTGTCATGTCCAACTCTTTGTGAATCCATGGACTGCAACGTGTCAGGCTTCCCTGTCTTTCACCATCTCCCAGAGCTTGCTCAAACTCTTGACCATTGAGTCGGTGATGCCATTCAACCATCTCATCCTCTGTCATCCCCTTCTCCTCTGGCCTTCTATCTTTCCCAGCATCAGGGTCCTTTCTAACGAGTCGGCTCTTTGCATCAGGTGGCCAAAGTATTGGAGCTTCAGCTTCCGCATCAGTCCTTCCAATGAATATTCAGNGCCATTCAACCATCTCATCCTCTGTCATCCCCTTCTCCTCTGGCCTTCTATCTTTCCCAGCATCAGGGTCCTTTCTAACGAGTCGGCTCTTTGCATCAGGTGGCCAAAGTATTGGAGCTTCAGCTTCCGCATCAGTCCTTCCAATGAATATTCAGCATTGATTTCCTTTAGGATTGACAACTTTAGTTTGAAATAAAAAGGTCTGCACTTCATTCTAGCTAAGAATACTGGTTATAAACACTAAAATTACTTTGCTTTTCCTTAAGGGGAATCCCAAAATGATCTTCGAGAAGCCAGACTGAAAATCATAAGTGATGATGTGTGCAAGCAGCCACATGTGTATGGCAGTGATATAAAATTTGGAATGATGTGTGCTGGATATCTGGAAGGAATATATGATGCCTGCAGGGTAGGTGGAGAGAGATTATTTTGATGTCATTAACGCAAAAATATTTTATCTGGCTCAAAAATATTCTATGCTCTTTATATTAGTAAAATATAGAGATTATGTCCATACAAAAATTTATAAATGCTAATTTCAAACACAAACATTTTAATGTCTTATTAAGCAAAACAAATTAAGCAAAACAAAATAACCAAAAAGCTTCCTTGTTGTTATCGAACTAACCAATAAAATTTAATTTTAATACCAGAAATCCAGAGTTTCATAAAGTAGAGTTTCTTTCCTTAAAGAGCTAACATCTAGAAAGGAAATAATCATGAACAGTAAACTATGATGTAATAAGTTATATAATGGAGAACAATTTTTTTATTTAAAGTATAGTTGATTTACAATACAATGTTAGTTTCAGATGTGGAGAATAAACATTTTTAGCTTGAAGGGAACATGTTTGGAACAAATATGAGAGAGATAATACTTCAATGAGGCCTGAAGGATAAAGAACATTTAGCCAGTTATAGAATAAGCAGAGAATATTATAAAAAAGATAAAGCATAGCCATATTATGAAGGTGTGAAAATACAATTCATATTTGAGGCAACTGCAAGTAATTTGTTGGGTCTCAGCCTAAGGAGGATGGGAAGTGAGAAGCAGTAAACGGTGAGGTGGATTAGGCCAAGCTGTATCTAGTCCCCTTTCCAGGGCCCTCCTCTTGTCCAGCATCTGTCCTGCATGCATATTTTCGGACAAATGCATTTGTAACGTATGTCATCCTGTAGGCACTTGCTTTATAAGTGTTTACAAGAACATGTGGGGGTTCTTGAAAACTCCAAGGAGGTGATTACATATGGTGAAATGATGGGAACTGTATTGTCATCAGGTGGCAGAAAACCCTGCCCAGAGCCCCACAGATTACACAGCATAGACAACCTCTGTCAGAAAACCAGCAGGGAGTTGTGCAGCACATGGGCTGGGCCAGAGCAGAATCTGGTACACATCTAGCCCCAGTCGCCAAGAGTGTGGAGGGAGGCAGCTAGCCTTCAGGGATTCAAGAGAGAGGTTCATGCTATGACAGACAAGTGGAAGGCGGTGACTGGAACACAGAGGACATGGGACTCTAGGCGAATGGTGAGATTAGTGGTAAGTCTCTGGATAGAGTGGTGGTCATAAAATAGAGAGCTTTCACTGCATTGGAGAGCACAGGTAAGATTCCTGCCTTGCTACTGTGCAGTGCATAATACGGCAGCTCTAGGCAGTTCTAGTCATAAAAAAGTTGGGGAAATCATCAAGGAAGAGACTCAGGCACAGTGGAAGCAGGAATACAAGGATGGCTACTAGGGTTCATGGGGAGGGGTTTGGTTAATCTGATAAAACGAAGCCCAGGCACCCTACTTGGAGTAGGAAAAAAAAATCACAGCTTGATCTTCTGTGTTGCATATTTGAAATCTGCTAAGAGTAGACCTTAAGCATTCTCAGCGCCCCCCCGCCCCACACACACACGCACACATACACACCAAGTAACTATGTGAGGTGATGGATGTGTTAATTAACCTGATCATGGTAATCATTTCACAAAGTATATATGTCAAATTATCATAATGTACACTTTAAATATATATGATTTTATTCATGAATTATAAATCTATAAAACTGAAAAATAATTTTTAAATATAGAAATTGAACTTTAAGGCTTTTATAATTACTGAAACCCATGTTTCAATGAATTATCCTACAATTGGTAGTCTATAAATATACTTTCTAATAATAAAATATGTGGTTCATCAAAATATCTTAAGTAATGAGTTTCATGTTTAATTCATCTTCTTTCTCTATTTTTCTTTTCAGGGTGATTCTGGGGGACCTTTAGTTGGAAAGGACCTTAAAGATACCTGGTATCTCATTGGAATTGTGAGCTGGGGAGATAACTGTGGTCAAAGGAACAAACCTGGAGTCTACACAAAAGTGGCTTATTACCGAAACTGGATTACTTTAAAAACAGGCCTCTAATTCACTATACAACTTAAACACCAGAGCTGTATGCAGGCCATACATGCATGAGAATGCATATATTCTGTAGTTGTAGTACAATGAAGTGAGACTAAATGACATGATTTATTTCCGAATCACTTTAATCAACCAAAAAACCCATAGCCAATTTGTAAAGGATTTAAATTTATAAGGTAGTGAGCCAGTTTAGCCTGGTTTGAAAAATACAATAGAGATACTGAGCTTTTTAAGTCAGTGAGCTAGAGTATAGAAGAGAAGCAATGCAAATTTTTGAGGATAATCCATAACATTTTTAGGATGTCTTTGTTAGGGATGTCTTCTTAAACAAGAAACTTTTTAAACTCTCAGAGTTTAGGAAACCCATGTATAACCTTCTATCATTTCTCCAGAGCTCACAAATACTTATTTCCCCCTTTTTTCTTGTTCTTTCATGTTTTCCAAAGAGATTTTACATATTTTCTATTTATAAATCCATTGGAAGGATTTTAATTTTTAAAAAAAGTTATATGTAAGAAACAAAATATGGTGATAAATCAAGCTAGAGATCTTCTGACCTTTGTCTGCTGTGAAACTCCCTAATTTTTCAGTGATAAAGATAACAAACACACACACATACCCCCACACACATGTGCACATACAGAATATCCCTATCTTCAGATATTCCCAGAAAAGCATGATTGATGAATATAGACAGTAATTATCTAGTCAAAACGTATTTTTGTTTCAAATATTTGGGGGAATGTGATAGTAACTTCATGAGCCGTCCCAAAACAATGGCACAAAAAACATTTTATAGGTGCATTTACATGCTTTGACTACCAGGGGGAAGCTTTGTAAATTATTGTTAAGGTTAAATGCCTAGAAAAAAAATGAGAATTTGTTAATATGTTGAAGAATTAATGAGCATTATCTTTCCACATGGGATTCTCTGGTAGCTCAACTGGTAAAGAATCCACGTGCAATGCAGGAGACCCTGTTTCAATTCCTGGGTCGGGAAGATCCACTGGAGAAGGGATAGGCTACTCACTCCAGTATAAAAGTTTATTCCTTTGTATTACTGTAGCCAATTGTCTCCTAAGGCTTGTGGCAATAGCCTATTGCAACCATGAAATACTAAGTATTTTTTTCTAATTTAATAAATGCAGATTGTGATGACCTACCATACAGAAGATATGAACAAAGTGTTTTGAAATAGCAAATGAACCCATAAATAAAGTGTCTCATGAAGATATTAGGAGAGTCGTGCTCATGTATTCCATAATATTAATACAATTAGATGATGATTTTGTAGAAACTGTTACTCTGTGTGACAATACTGGTTAGACATCAGGGTTATGCATCATTTACTCATATAACCCAAATATAAACCAAGCCATTAGAAAATTGAGCTATTTTATAATTCCCCTCATGTGCTATTGATAAGGCATAAAAATAATCCTAAAATAATCCAAAGGAGATTTAAAATTTATTCACCATAAAAATTAATCCATAAGTTAGACTCATAGCATTTGAAGCGCAGAAAACACTACAAGTCCTGTAGGCCAGTACACTTAGATTTCAGAGAACTGAAGCCAGGAAAAGTAAATGACTTAGTGAAGCTGTAGGTAATTTGTATCCCCAGTGGGCCTAGGGCCCAGGGCCTAGGACCCATCAATTTCACATATCCTTTTGTTACAAACTATCTTTATGATCGTCTATATTATTGAATCATCAGCTGTATAAAAATTTCAGTGAGTTCTACTGAATCTGTTTTAAATTAAGAAACTCAAGAATTTTAAACGACGTGATTCACTTAGGCAGCTGGCTGCCAATTCTCAGAACTCACTTCAGGATAAAGTTGCTTCTTCATATATAAAGATATACATAGACACATAAATTATTCAATATTATGGTGGTAAGATACAATTCCGATTTCTAGAGATTCAAGGAATGATCTTAGAGTTATAACTTTGTGTTTCTAAATAGTGTTGTGAAATATTTAATCCTGGATCACATATAAGCAAATATTGGTGTAGCATTTAAAATCTAATAATAAAGTTGGTGATCAGAGCATTCTACAGATAATATCATTGAATCTGTGTTAGGCCAATTGAATAAATCTTTCTTTCAACTTTTGTTTAAAAATTACATTTCTTTTAATTAACTAGTTTGGGTCACTCAAACTAGTTTGGGACCTAACAGAAGCAGAAGATATTAAGAAGAGGTGGCAAGAATATACAGAAGAACTGTACAAAAAAGATCTTCATGACCCAGATAATCACAAGGTATCATCACCAACCTAGAGCCAGACATTCTGGAATGCGAAGTCAAGTGGGTCTTAGGAAGCATCACTACGAACAAAGCTAGTGGAGGTGATGGAATTCCAGTGGAGCTATTTCAAATCCTAAAAGATGATACTGTGAAAGTGCTGTACTCAATATGCCAGCAAAAAATCTGGAAAACTCACCAGTGGTCACAGGACTGGAAAAGGTCAGTTTTCATCCCAATCCCAAAGAAAGGCAATGCCAAAGAATGCTCCAACTACCGCACAACTGCACTCATCTCACACACTAGCAAAGTAATGCTCAAAATTCCCCAAGCCAGGCTTCAACAGTACATGAACCATGATGTTAAAGCTAGATTAGAAAAGGCAGAGGAACCAGAGATCAAATTGCCAACATCCGTTAGATCATCAAAAAAGCAAGAGAGTTCCAGAATAACTTCTACTTCTGCTTTATTGACTATGCCAAAGCCTTTGACTGTGTGGATCACAGCAAACTGGAAAATTCTGACAGAGATGGCAATACCAGACCACCTGACCTTCCTCCTGAGAAATCTGTATGCAAGTCAGAAAGCAACAGTAGAACTGGACATGGAACAACAGACCGGTTCCAAATCGGGAAAGGAGTACATCAAGGCTGTATACTGTCATCCTGTTTATTTAAACTGTATACAGAATAAATCACGTGAAATGCCAGGCTGGATGAAGCACAAGCTGAAATCAAGATTGCCAGGAAAGGGTGGGAGGTGTGAGAGGGGGTTCATGTTTGGGAGTTCGTGTAAAAAAAAAATTAATTAATTAATAAATGGAAAAAAAAAGATTGCCAGGAAAAATATCAATAACCTCAGATATGCAGATGACACCACCCTTATGGCAGAAAATGAAGAAAACTAAAGAGACTCTTGATGAAAATGAAAGAAGAGAGTGAAAAAGTTGGCTTAAAACTCAACATTCAGAAAACTAAGATCCTGGCATCCAGTCCCATCACTTCATAGCAAATAGATGGGGAAACAATGGAAACAGTGACAGACTTTATTTTTTTGGGCTCCACAATCACTGCAGATGGTGACTGAAGCCATGAAATTAAAAGACGCTTGCTCCTTGTAAGAAAAGTTATGACCAACCTAGACAGCACATCAAAAAGCAGAGATATTACTTTGCCAACAAAGCCAACAAAGGGCTGTCTAGTCAAAGCTACGGTTTTTCCAGTAGTCATGTATGGAGTGAGAATTGGACTATAAAGAAAGCTAAGCACTGATGTAGCGATGCTTTTGAACTGTGTTGTTGGAGAAGACTCTTGAGAGTCCCCTGGACTACAAAGAGATCCAACCAGTCCATCCTAAAGGAAATCAGTCCTGAATATTCATTGGAAGGACTGATGCTGAAGCTGAAACTCCAATACTTTGGCCACCTGATGTGAAGAACTGACTCATTTGAAAAGACCCTGATGCTGGGAAAGACTGAAGGCGGGAGGAGAAGTGGATGACAGAGGATGAGATGGTTGGATGGCATCACCAACTCGATGGACATGAGTTTGAGTAGGCTCTGGCAGCTGGTGATCGACAGGGAAGCCTGGCATGCTGAAGTCCATGGGGTCACAAAAAATCAGACACAACTGAGCGACTGAACTGAACTGAACTGAATTTGGGTCACTCTGAAGCAGGATTTTTCAACTTTAGCACTCCTGACTTTCCAGACTAGATAATTCTTTGTTTTGAGAGACTACCCTGTACATTGTAGAATTTTATTAGCATCCCTGACCTCTCCCTTTTAGACATCTGAAATACACTTCTCTCCACCCCGTCCAAAATATGTTAACTGAAAATATCACCAGATGTTGGCAAATGTCTTGTAAGGTGTGAACTTCTTCTTTGTTGAGAACTATTATTCCAAAGGCATTTGATTATTTTCAAAAATGCCAGAAATAATCTGAAAATTTTTACAGAGTATTCAAAAACTATAGTCTGCTGGTCAAACTGTGTGTTCACTATCATGTTCCTAAAAGAAATGGCAGAATAAGTGACAGATGCTTTAGTCAGTCACTATTTCAGATACAGAGTGATTGCCTCACATACAACGTGATTGAAGAGTTTCTCATACTCTTGCTTACAGCAAATTCATAGAGCACTATCAGCTATTGCTATGAAGACAGGCTTTCTATGAATACACCCTCTAGTAAGAATTTCTCTACATTGACCACAATTCACAGTAAGAAATATATCTCATATCACAGCTCCATAAATATGTAACAAAATACATATATAGATTAAAATTGAAACAGAAGATTCCTAAAGCAATGTTTCTCTTACTAAATACAATAAAATTTAATATTTCTATTCTATTTTGCTTTTTAAAAATGCTTGACCCACCAACTAAATTGATTTCACAATCTATTAATAACTGGTTGTAACCTGCAGTTCCTATAACACATTGTGGAATAATCATTCACCATTATTAATGCCATAGTGTTATTATCTCACCTGTTCCCACTACATTCCCTACCTTCAAACTATATTTTTAGCAAACTGTAGCTAGATTATGGGGCTTCCCAGGTGGTACTAGCAGTAAAGAACCTGCTTGCCAATGCATGAGACATGAGACTCAGGTTCGATCCTTGGGTTGGGTAGATCTCGAAGCCATGGCAACCCACTCCAGTATACTTGCCTGGAGAAGCCCATGGACAGAGGAGCCTGGCAGGCTAAGGTCCACAGGGTCACAAAGAGTTGGACATGATTGAAGCGACTTAGCACAAAACAGAACAGCTATATTATGATATTGTTCAATACTGCTATTCCCATGCACTCAAATCTTCACTGATTTCCCCTTTGCCTGATAAACAGAGTATAAATCCACATCACTGCAGCTTGTAAGGCCCTTTACAATCTGCAAACAACCAAGTAAAATTTTGTTTCACTCATTTTCAGTGTTCTTGTAACACTGAATGTTACTCTTTATTTCCTAACATATAGATAGTAGGTTATGCAAGATTATCTTCACTCTACAAGATCTAGCTCAAATATCACCTCTATCAATAATACCTTTACTATCCAATAAAAATTACTCTTTATCCAAAGTTTTTTTGAATGCACTTTTTCTTTCCCTAGAGCTTTGCTCATACTTTTCTTTGTATTATAACTTTTATGTATGACCAACCTAGATAGTATATTCAAAAGCAGAGACATTACTTTGCCGACTAAGGTCCATCTAGTCAAGGCTATGGTTTTTCCTGTGGTCATGTATATGGATGTGAAAGCTGGACTGTGAAGAAAGCCGAGCGCCGAAGAATTGATGCTTTTGAACTGTGGTGTTGGAGAAGACTCTTGAGAGTCCCTTGGACTGCAAGGAGATCCAACCAGTCCATTCTGAAAGAGATCAACCCTGGGGTTTCTTTGGAAGGAATGATGCTAAAGCTGAAGCTCCAGTACTTTGGCCACCTCATGCGAAGAGTTGACTCATTGGAAAAGACTCTGATGCTGGGAGGGATTGGGGGCAGGAGGAGAAGGGGACGACCGAGGATGAGATGGCTGGATGGCATCACGGACTCGACGGACGTGAGTCTCAGTGAACTCTGGGAGATGGTGATGAACAGGGAGGCCTGGCGTGCTGCGATTCATGGGGTCGCAAAGAGTTGGACACGACTGAGCGACTGAACTGAACTGAACAGCTTTTAGGAAAATAATCTGTATATACTATGGTTCATTAAAGAATAAATTAACAGGCTAATTATGAATTCTATGAAGGAGAAACACCTCAGTTCTCAGTTACTAACTGCTTCCCTCAGCTCACTTTCTTTTACACTGCTTTCCAATCTGGGCTGGCCCCATCTAGCATATTCTTGAATGTTTTTAAGGAGTGCCAGCCCTCTGTCTACATTAGAAGCATCAAAACACAGTGACAACTCACTAACCTTTCAGGAGCCTCTCTAAATCAAAAACTTTGCCCCATATTCCCTTAACTGAGCACATTCCAAACCTAAGGGATATTTGGAGATAAGATCAAAAAGCACATCTCCCATCTTCTTTTTTGTGTTTTTATTTGATCTATGAGGACTGTCCTTTCATCTTTTTTCTTTCATGGACCTCACAAATATGGGTACTTCCAAAAGGTCACCTTAGATCTCCCTGATTGTATTTTTGCAGTTTAGGCTCTTCTTTGTTGAATTTTCCCAATGAGAGATAATAGAGATAAAACTAAAATTCATATACAATACCCACTTTTGAATGCTCACAGAAATAAAAGGATTGGAATTTCAGGAAAAAAAAAAGATGACATTTGGTTCACCAACTTTAATTATCCATATGCCTATCCTTTCCTTCCTATTAGTAATCAAGATTTAGATGATAAACTAACATTTTTAAACCGATTTTATTCTTTTCTAAGTTCAGGAGACTCCTCTCACACCAGAAGTCAATTTAAAAAGTGAAAAATCCCAAATGTCACTTAGAAAGTGAGGGAAAATCAAAGATAAAAATGTAGGCTTCAGGAGTCAGATAAAGAACTGAACAGCAGTTCTTCAGATTACCCTACACCGTGTTTAGCCTTGAAATAGGTGTTATGGGTTAAAGCATATAGATGATGTTATGTCCTATACAGGGCCCCTGAAAATTACTGCATAACCTGTTGAATATTTCGCATGGGCTATAATGATCAATTAGGGTAACATCATGGTACAGAAAAAAACAGTAGATTGAGCCCCTCTCTGACTGAGTTATGTGGTAACTACCCTCACAGAGTGGACCAACCACCTCTGCACTCTGGGCCTCCCAGTGTCATCTCAGGAGGACCTGCCATGTAGAAGCTCATTGCTGCTTTGTTTAAGTGACTAAAGCAGAAAAGTATGAAATGATTCACTGAGGAACCTTAAGTTTTTTCACTCAACCTTGACGATTCCCACATATTAAACTGTTGTCAATCATGTTGCTGGGATCCTGTCTGGGTAGAGACAGCATTCAGATTCCTATCAGTGCTTTTTTGAAACTGTACTATGCTTCTGCTGCTGCTAAGTCGCTTCAGTTGTGTCCGACTCTGTGCGACCCCATAGATGGCAGCCCACCAGGCTNTCATGTTGCTGGGATCCTGTCTGGGTAGAGACAGCATTCAGATTCCTATCAGTGCTTTTTTGAAACTGTACTATGCTTCTGCTGCTGCTAAGTCGCTTCAGTTGTGTCCGACTCTGTGCGACCCCATAGATGGCAGCCCACCAGGCTCCCCCGTCCCTGGGATTCTACAGGTGAGAACACTGGAGTGGGTAACTGTACTATAAACGTAACATAATCTGTCTCATGATACACTGCACAGTGAGGGAAAGCACAAGCCTTTAGCTGGGCCTCCAACACCCAAAGCTCCTCTTCATTTCCCTGGAGGGACAACTGGGAAGTCGGATGGAGACCATCTAGATCAAAAGTCCTGCCACGGTGAACCACAGTTCTGTTTCCTCTCTCTCCCTCTCATGCAATGAACACTATTCCTGGTACAAAGACACAACCTTTTCTTCTGGCTTTTCATAAAAACACTCCAAAAACAGCCTAGCCCTCACATTGCCTTTCATGGGGTCATTTTAAGAACCGAACTATCAAATAGGAGATGCTTACACCATCTCCTAATTCCACCGCATTCCTTATTTCCTTCTCGTTTAGATGCCTCTGGAAAAAATCAGATCAACAGATTCTAGCACAAGACAAATAAAACAAACAAATTTTTTAAAAAAGACTAAATTCCAAGGTGAGCTGGTAGCTTTTCCCTGTTCCATGACTACAGACTATTCCTAATCCTCAAAATGATCATAGTATTAAATGTTCTTGTTCAAAAGCCTTGGAAAACAAATAAGGATGAATCAGTAGAAAATTACCAGTATTACTGATAAAAAAACAACTCAAGTACAAGCTATTTAAACAGTAAGTGAGAACTATTATCTTTGTGTCAAAAGGATGTTATGACGCACTTTCATGGTTCCAAATGACCTCAAACTCTGTTCAAGTACCTCTCTACTGCTAAGTCACTTCAGTCGTGTCCGACTCTGTGCGACCCCATAGATGGCAGCCCACCAGGCTCCCCCGTCCCTGGGATTCTCCAGGCAAGAACACTGGAGTGGGTTGCCATTTCCTTCTCCAATGCATGAAAGTGAAAGTGAAGTCGCTCAGTTGTGTCCGACTCTTGGCGACCTCACGGACTGCAGCCCACCAGGCTCCTTCGCCCATGGGATTTTCCATGCAAGAGTACTGGAGTTGGGTGCCATCACCCTCTCCTAAGTATCTCTCTACAATCATGTATTTCACACATTGGTGAAAGAGTGCATTACTAATACAAAACTAGTACACTGACGTTAATTTAAATCAACTGGATTATTAAATATAGGTTTAAATAATCTTGAACAAACAAAAAGCTATGTGGCAGTCTAATGTAACATTATGCTATGTTAATGCCATCACCCTCTCCTAAGTATCTCTCTACAATCATGTATTTCACACATTGGTGAAAGAGTGCATTACTAATACAAAACTAGTACACTGACGTTAATTTAAATCAACTGGATTATTAAATATAGGTTTAAATAATCTTGAACAAACAAAAAGCTATGTGGCAGTCTAATGTAACATTATGCTATGTTAATGTTGCTGCTGCTGCTGCTGCTGCTGCTAAGTCACTTCAGTTGTGCCCGACTCTGTGTGACCCCATAGATGGCAGCCTACCAGGCTCCTCCATCCCTGGGATTCTCCAGGCAAGAATACTGGAGTGGGTTGCCATCTCCTTCTCCAATGCATGAAAGAGAAAAGTGAAAGTGAAGTCGCTCAGTCATGTATATATATATTATATATACATATATAATGTTTTGTTTTGTTTTGTTTTGTTATAGCTTCCCTGGTGGCTCAGATGGTAAAGCATCTGCCTGCAATGCGGGAGACCCGGATTCGATTCCTGGGTCGGGAAGTTCCCCTGGAGAAGGAAATGGCAATCCACTTCAGCACGCTTGCCTGGAAAATCCCGTGGACGGAGGAGCCTGATAGGCTGCAGTCCATGGGGTCGCAAAGAGTCGGATTCCCTGGGATTCTCCAGGCAAGAATACTGGAGTGGGTTGCCATCTCCTTCTCCAATGCATGAAAGAGAAAAGTGAAAGTGAAGTCGCTCAGTCATGTATATATATATTATATATACATATATAATGTTTTGTTTTGTTTTGTTTTGTTATAGCTTCCCTGGTGGCTCAGATGGTAAAGCATCTGCCTGCAATGCGGGAGACCCGGATTCGATTCCTGGGTCGGGAAGTTCCCCTGGAGAAGGAAATGGCAATCCACTTCAGCACGCTTGCCTGGAAAATCCCGTGGACGGAGGAGCCTGATAGGCTGCAGTCCATGGGGTCGCAAAGAGTCGGACACGACTGAGCGACTTCACAGGGACATAATGTTTTATATATGTATGTGGAAGGGGGGCTGAGGGGGGAATGGATACATATATGTGTATGGCTGGATCCAATTGCTGTGCACCTGAAGCTATGAGGACATTGTTAATCAGCTATACTTCAATACAAAATAAAAAGTCTTAAAATATTTTAAAAAATTTTTAACAAAATCCTGTCTAGACTTTAAAACATAATAAAATAAAACACAAAGCAAAAAAAAATAAAACCCATCAGAGAGCTTTTACTTTTTACTACATCTGTTGAAACTACTCATGTATTTTGGCATAATTTTTACATTTGGTATAACGCCATCACCTTTCTTTCTGTCATTTATCTGATGTTTTTGAGCTAATTTCTTCATAATCTTTATTTTTTTCCCAAGTATGCACACACTCTCAACAATAAAGACCTTAATAAATATTTCTAGGTACTTTCTTCCCTTGGTAGGAGATTTTATATATCTTAATCATAATAGACTAATCATTCTGTTTTAGACATGTATATACTGCTTCCTTTAAAGCATCTAAAAACAAAAATTAAAAAAAAATGTTTTTAGCTAATACTTGATGTAATTTTATCTTACAAAACACTCCTACTTGCCTCACCTCTCCAGAGAAATTTCCCCTACTGTGACTTAATCTTGGCAACTGGCCTGGCAGCCAGGAGAAGAGATGTCTGCTGTTCCTGGAGAGAATGGCTATCAGCTTGTGAAGAAGAGGCCTATACAGAGTCCCTGCACAACCTGAATGCATGCTAAGTTGCTTCAGTCGTGTTCAACTCTTTGTGACCCCATGGACTGTAGCCCACCAGGCTCCTCTGTCCATGGGATTCTTCAGCCAAGAACACTGGAGTGAGCTGACATGCCCTCCTGCAGGGGATCTTTCCAGTCCAGTGATCGAACTTGTGTCTCTTACATCTCCTGAATTGGCAAGCAGATTCTTCACCACTAGCACCACCTGGGAAGCCCATCCCTGGACAATGCTAGTTCTCAAAGGAGAGAAAACTCACTTCTGCAGACTCAGAAGGCTCAAACAACAACAAAAACAAAGTCTACAGGGTCAAAAACTTCAGGTTATCTTGCCCAGTAGGCACATCCCATGTTCAGGTCCCAAGTTTTACCAACTAGGTCTCTGACTGGATCAACAGATCTGTCTATGTTGAGCATCCAACTATCACTGGAGTTTAGACACTATCCAATCCTGCACTTTATATTCAGCTTTACCTGCTCACCCACTGCATTAGATGAGAGCTCGTCAATCCACTGAGGCTAATCTCTGGATCTCATATTCAGCTTTCAGTTGTGTTAATTTCCCTCAACCTTTCGTTATCCACCTCTGGCACACACATGCAAACTAGTAGCAACCACGCAATTCCACTGTCTTTACGTGTATCATCCTCACCCTCATTCCTTTCAGTGCATAAATTGGCACTGGTCCATGCACTCACCTCTACTGTCATGCTGGCCTGGCACCAGGGCTGAGAGTTGTAACAATCATACAGTCATACCACCACCTTGTGCTGGAAACTATTGGCATGCCACCTAGTATCCACTTCTCACTACCAGCTGAGTAGTGATTGATCCAGTTCCCAAATCTCATCTTAACTTCTGTTTCCTTGGAGCTCTTTCAGTACTACCTACTATGAATTGGCCTTTCTGGGTAGCAGAAACTTTGACAAAGTAAAAGAGAGAAGGTTTATTGAGAACTATAACCTGTGAAAGGAAAAGAGAGGAAGGATCTGTCAGGGAAAGTTATCAGATGGCAACACCAACCTGACAGAAATGTCTTTCAGATCATCTGAGAAACTCTGAAGTAAATATTCAGTTCAGTTCAGTCACTCACTCATGTCTAACTCTTTGCAACCCCATGGACTGCGGCACGCCAGGTTTCCCTGTCCATCACCGACTCCCAGAGTTAGTTCAAACTCATGTCCATCGAGTCAGTGAAACCATCCAGCCATCTCATCCCCTGTCTTTCCCTTCTCCTCCTGTGTTCAATCTTTGCCAGCATCAGGGTATTTTCTAATGAGTCAGTTATATGCAACAGATGGCCACCGTACTGGAGCTTCAGCTTCAGCATCAGTCCTTCCAATGAGTAAATATTACCTGTTGAGAAATCCACACTAGATAGAAATGACAAGACCTTTATGCCACTACCTTGCTCAATCGTTGGCTGAGGACTACCCAGGGGGAAAAAAAATGCTTTGAGCTTGAAAACTGAGGCAAACCCTGACAAAGTTAACAGCTAGAATCAGGTTATTTTAAGTATATCTTCTTATTCTGATACTTCAATATCTGAGGGCTTGCTGACCCTTGGATGGACTGCCTCTTCCAGGGCTAGCTAATTCCCAGAGACAGCAAATAACTACACAGTGAGTACATACTCTAAATGCAAACCGACCGATCCAGAGCCTATATACTCCTCCTTTTTTGAGGTCTTACACTCTGGGCCTTTATTCCTCTGCCAGGGAACAGTATACACACAATTACAGTGTACCCATGCCAGAGTCAGATACCAGACAACTGGCCACAGCCCCTGTGTCACAGAGCCCACTGAAACTACTTAAACTAGCCAGTCTTAAGCAAGCCTGCTACCCTGACTTGCCTATTCTTCTGACGGAAATCACAATGAAGGCTCTCGTACACAGTTGCTCCTTTTTCCCTCTGCCTCTGAGTGACCCTGTGCTTCCCCATGTGACCCTGTGTGATGTGCATGTCCCCTTCTCGGGAGCAATAAATAACTATCTTTTCTATCAATGGCAGTCATCTCCTGATCTTCTAGCCTCACTTTACTAAATAAAAATGAAATTCATGCTGTAAATCTGTGCTGTAAAACACACGTACTTATACTCTTTGCAGCTGAGTAGGTTGTCTCGAAGGATGATCTGAAGGCTACCTCCATGTGTCTTACAGGAGTGATTTTTTTTAAGCAGGTCAAAAATAGCTATAATACTTCAGAGAGAAGTAAATTTTTATTCATCATTTCATTCAATAATTTTTTAAATTAACCTAGTTACACATGCTAGCCTACAGATGACTGGCTCTCAGCATAGCAGTTCTTTTCCCCGTAGGCCATTATGGTCTACTGTAGAATGATTTCAAAAATGTGCTGACAATGAAGGAAACTATAAGCAAGGTGAAAAGACAGCTCTCAGAATGGAAGAAAATAATAGTAAATGAAACAACTGACAGAGGATTGATCTCCAAAATATACAAGCAAATCATGCAGTTCAATGCCAAATAAACAACCCATCAAAAAGTGGGCAGAAGATCTAAACAGACATTTCTCCAAAGAAGACATACAGATGGCTAATAAACACATGAAAATGCTCAACATTGCTCATTATTAGAGAAATGCAAATCAAAATTACAATGAGCTATCATCTCACACTGGTCAGACTTGTTGTTCAGTCGCTAAGTCATATCCACCTTTTAGCAACCCCATGGACTATTGCAAGCCAGGCTTCCCTCTCCTTCATTATCTGCCTGAATTTGCTCAAACTCAAGTCCATTGAGTCAGTGATGCCATCCAATCATCTCATCCTCTGTTGCCCCTTCCCCTTCCTTCAATCTTTCCCAGCATCAGGGCCTTTTCAATAAGTTGGCTCTCCGCATCAGATGGCCAAAGTACTGGAGCTTCAGCTTCAGCATCAGTCCTTCTAAAGAATATTCAGGGTGGATTTCCTTAAGGATTGACTGGCTTGGTCTCTTTGCTGTCCAAGGGACTCCTAAGGGTCTTCTAGACTCTTGATTCAAATCAAAATTTGAGAGAATCAGTTATTCGGCACTCATCCTTCTTTGTGATCCAACTGTCACATCCGTACATGACTACTGGAAAAACCATAGCTTTGACTATATGGCTCTTTATTGGCAAAGTGATGTCTCTGCTTTTTAATACACTGTCTAGGTTTGTCATAGCTTTTCTTCCAAAGAGCAAGTGTCTTTTAATTGCATGGCTATAGTCACCATCTGAGGTGATTTTGGAGCCCAAGAAAATAAAATCTGTCACTGTAGAATCTGTCACATTCTGTCACCAGTCAGAATGGCCATCATCAAAATTTGTACAAACAATAAATGCTGTAGAGCATATGGAGAAAATGGAACTCTCTTGTACTGTTGGTGGGAATGCAAATGGATAGTCATTATGGAGAACAGTAGGGATATTCCTTAAAAAGCTAGGACTAAAACCACCATATGACCCAACAATCCCACTACTGGGCACATACCCTGAGAAAAATCATAACTGAAAAAGACACATGTACCCCAATGTTCATTGCAGTACTATTTACAATAGCTATGACAAGGAAGCAACCACGATGTCCATTGGCAGTTGAATGGATAAAGTAGTTGTGGTACATATATACAATGGATTATTACTTAACTATAAAAATGAATGTATTTGAGTCCATTCTAATGAGATGGATGAACCTAGAGCCTATTAGTGAAGTAAGTCAAAAAAAGAGAGACAAATATCATATATTAACACATATTATGAAATCTAGAGTGACAGTACTGATGATTCTACTTGCAGGGCAGCAAAGGAGACAGAGACATAAAAAATAGACTTTCAACACAGTAGGGGAAGGAAAGGGTAGGATAACTTGAGAGAAGAGCATGGAAACATATACATTACCATACATAAAATAGATAGCCAGTGGGAATTTGCTGTATGATGTAGGGAACCCAAAGTTAGTGCTCTGTGACAACCCAGAGGAGTGGGATGGGGCGTTGAGATGGGAGGCTGGTTCATGAGGGAGGGGACATATGTATTCCTAAAGGTTAATTCATGATGTATGGCAGAAACCATCACAATATTGTAAAATCAGTTCAGTTCAGTTCAGTTGCTCAATGTTGTAAAATAATTATCCTCTAACTAAAAATAAAAATAAAAGTGTGCTATAATGAGCATGAGAGGAGAAGCAAACAAATATGGGATCACATTAACGAGAAGCCAACCTATCCTAGGGACTTCTCCGGTGGTCCAGTAGCTAAGACTCCACGCTCCCAGTGTAGGGGGCCTGGCTTCAATCCCTGGCCAGGGAACTAGATCCCACATGCCCACAAGACCCGGCACACTCAAGTAAGTAAGTAAACAGTAAAACATTGGAAAAGACCCTGATGCTGGAAAAGATAGAAGACAGGAGGAGAAGGGGATGACAGAAGATGAGATGATTGGCTGGCATCACTGACTCAATGGACATGAGTTTCAGCAAGCTCCAGGAGACAGTGAAGGACAGGGAAGCCTGGCGTGCTGCAGTCTATGAGGTTGCAAAGAGATGGACACGACTGAGTGACTGAACAACAAAAACAATAATAATAATAAGTTATTTGTCGGGGCTTCCCAGTGGCGCTAGTAGTAGAGAACCTGTGTGCCAATGCACGAGATGTTAACACATGCAGGTTCAACCCCTGGTTGGAAGAGCCCCTGGAGAACGGAATGCCAATTCATTCCAATATTCTTGCCTGGATAATCCCATAGACAGAGGAGCCTGGCATAGTAGGACATGACTGGAGTCCAAGAATGCAAGCTATCCTAAGGGTCAAGAAGCCCTCATAGAGGGAAAGCATACATGCAGTCCTGACAGACTATTCAGAGTTGGAAACTAAGAAATGTATCAGAAGAGACATAACACAATGGGGAGAGCTGAAGGAACAGAACTGAAGGAGACAGAGAGGGCAGTGTATTCAAGTAACAAAGGATATTCAGGGTATAGACTGTAGAGTTCAAGAAGCAGGGTGGGAAGGAGGGTGAGAAGGTAGGCAAGGTCCAGCTGCTTCAGGGCTCTGCCACCTGTGTTAAGGAGAATGAACTCTCTTACCTGCAAGGGAAGCTACTGAAGAGTTTTTAAGAGGGTAGCAACATAACTCAATCTGTAATAATCACTCTCATAGTGTGAAGGAGAGACTAGATTGGGAAAATATTATGGGTAGAAAAGCTAATCAGAAACTGTGGCAGTAATCCAGCTGAAAGATCAGAGTGGCTGGAGTCATGTACTGGCAGTGGGTATACGGACAAGGGGAAATGGGTTCAGTAGCTATTTATGCACATAAGGCATTGAGAAATGAGATAGAGACAAGGATGACACCCAGATTTCTAGTCTGAGAAACTAGGTGAATGGGAGGTGACTTGTAGAGATGGAGAGTACTGGAGAGGCAGACTAGGAAGAAGAAGCACAAAGATGTGCATATAAAGAACAAATGAATAAAACTGGCCTCCCAACAGAGGACAAAAACCTCTTTCACTATAAAAGGAAGGATACAGGCAGAGGCATAAAATTTACAGATTCAATGACAAGTAGTTGAGGGAGTGTCCACCTAGAGGCTTCCATCTTTTTCTCCAACGGTAGAACTGTAAGTCATTCATTGAAAGCAAAGGTAGAAACAAAGGATAGAAAATAAACACTTGGAGAAGAATAGATACGATATGAAATGGTTTTTGTAAACACTAAACCCTGAATATTCATTGGAAGGACCGATGCTGAAGCCAACGCTCCAGTACTTTGGCCACCTGATGTGAAGAGGCAAGTCATTGGAAAAGACCCTGATGCTGGGAAGGACTGAGGACAGGAACAGAAGGGGACAACAGAAGATGAGATGGTTGAATTGCATCACCGACTCAACGGACATGAGTTTGAGCAAGTTCTGGGGGATAGTGAAGGACAGAGAAGCTTGGCATGCCGCAGTCCATGGGGTCACAAAGAGTTGGACACACTTAGCAACTCGACAACAACAAAGCACTGATTAGGGAAACCTGGCTGTATTGCTGGGTAGTATTGAAAAGCCAGCTAAAACTAAAACTCATAAATTGATAATGGGATAAATTTTAAAACAGATACTTACAATGGATACGTGTATTCATAGTGTTTCTGCTGCTGCTAATTTGTTTTAGTCGTGTCCAACTCTTTGAGACCATATGGACTGCAGCCTGCCAGGCTCCTCTGTCCATGGGATTCTCCAGGCAAGAGTACTAGAGTGGGTTGCCATGTGCTCCTCCAGGGATCTTCCCAACCCAGTAACAGAACTCCAGTCTCTTACATCTCCTGCACTGGCAGGCAGGTTCTTTACCACTAATGCCACCAACTGTTCCTATTATCAACCAAATAAAAGATCACTTCCCTGGCGGCTCAGACAGTAAAGCGTCTGCCTGCAATGCAGGAGACTTGGGTTCAATCCCTGGGTCAGGAAGATCCCCTGGAGAAGGAAATGGCAACCCACTCCAGTACTTTTGCCTGGAAAATCCCATGGATGGAGGAGCCTGGTAGGCTACAGTCCATAGGGTCGCCAAGAGTCAGACATGACTGAGCGACTTCACTTAATTTGAGTTTACCAGCCAGACCTTTGAATTGATGAGATGATTTACATTGTTTATTAATATGTATTATATTTGCCTTGATTGTTTCTCTGAATATGGAGGAAAAGGGAAAGAGTCAAATTTTCATATATATGTAGGATGATGGAAATTACTTTTTATAGGAGAAACAAGTCTAGGCAGCCCAAGGCCAACTGATGTGGAGAACTTAGGCGAAGGGTAAAGAATACAAGTTTCTTCCTCTAACGATAAAAAGGCTTATGACCAAGATGCTTCTTTGACCTCTTACTATCAGAAACTGGATTTTAAAAAATTTACATGTGAAAAGCATAGGAAAATAGTTGGCTCTCAACATAAAAGCAATGACAGATTTTTAATAAGCTTTGGATTTCTTAAACCATGTTTGAAGGAATGCTATAGAAATCAGATTATTTTGGCAAATCACAGCCAAAAATGTGAATCTAGGAAAGAGTGTATTTTAGAAACCCTCAGGGCTATTTTCAAACTGTCTGTGCTTTCCACCTCTCAGTAATTGTGACTTCTACACATGTACAAAAATAGTTTTGAGACTCAGTGCAGAAGGAATGACCACATAACTGTTGCATTGCCAGGTGGTTTACCTTGGTTAGTTCATTTGATTTGATTTCTTAGAATTTTCATTTCTCCATGACAATGGTACTTTAACATCATTTGTACATGTAAGAAACCTGAGGCAGACACAGATTAATAATTTTGGTGAACCCTTTTGGATGGTAAGTAGAACAACCAAGATTTGATTCCAGGTATATTATAACTCCAAAGAATGTACTCTATCACATGTCTTTTGAATAGACAAAAGCCTTTGAAACATAATGCATGTGTGCGAGCTCAGTCCCTCAGTTGTGTGCAACTTGCAATGGATATGGACTATAGCCTGCCAGGCTCTGTAGCCCCCAGGCTCCTCTATTCATGGATTTTCAAGACAAGAATGCTGAAGTGGGTTTCCATGTCCATCTCCAGTTGAAACATATTAGAACATACTTATCTGCATATGTCCCCTTACCTCTCGCTGCCTACAGGTCATAACCCACAAAATTAAACTTGGCCACACTGAAAGAATCAAATTACTACCCAACTTTTAAATTTACACTTACAGTAAATATAATCATGCATATTTAAACAACGCTTTACAACTTTCAAATGGTGAGCACATCCACTATCTTTTTTTTTTATATCTATACAATAACTCTGTAAAGGAGGTCATGACAAATCCATTACCAACTATAGCCATATGACTGTGCTGGCATGAACGTGATGACTAAGCAAACTCCAAATTTAAAGAAAACACCCTGGCCCACACCTTCTTAGATCATCTGCCTTTTGGTTGCTTTCTTCTGCTCTTATTATTATGATGGGTTCAACTGAATGACTCATACTTCTCTCAAAGCCAGAACTTTTTTCAGATATTTGTGTACCTGATGATACTGTCTTTACCATGGTCTTCCCCCTCAGGCTAGGCAGGCAAAAGAACCAGCCTCAACAGTGTGTACACTACATGATTTATCCTCTGTCTAAATAAATGATCTCATCTATTTCCTTGAAGCCTGTTCCTGTCAGTCCTAGGTCACACTATCTTAGTCTTATGAATGTACAGTTGTGAGAATAAAATCAAGCCCATGGCAGACAAGAAGATTCTGATATTTTTTGTACAATGTCATTCTATACACCTTATTCTTGCAATGGCCAATTTTGTAGGATAGAAAAGGTCAAGCCCTATCCTGCCACTCCCTGAGGATCTGAAAATTAACAGTCAACATCTTTTGAATTAGTCCCTGTTAAGATCAATCCCTTTGCTTCACAAACCGTAATTTCATGCTCCACCTCTCCTTCCGCGTCGAGCTCATCACAGGAAAGCAGGAAGATGCTTTCAGACTGAATACAGTTTTCCCCATGCCTTTCCCCTGACTCATTCCCAATTTCTGTGTGAATAGTGATGGGACACCAGAATCTGCATTAATTCATTTAGTTATTAGACAGTCAAACAATACATGCTGACTAAGCACCTTCTCATTAAAAAGGACTTTGCTGATTGTTCTAGGAAATACAGAGATGGAAAAGAAAGAACACGTATAGTTTGAGGAAAGTGCTGTCAACAAAAACTAGAAGACAATATACTTCACATCCTTAAAAAAAGTACTGAAACAAAAGCAAATTTTAAAGGTCATTAAAATATTTAAATAATTTGCCCCAATAAACAGTTTTTCATTTATTTCAAGGAAATATTTAGCAATGGGGTTAAAAAAACATGTTCATGAAATTGGTCAAAATACTTCATATTAGGAGATGGTTTCAGTATTTTATGATGAATCTATTTGGTGTGGTATGATTTTATATGGCTGCATATGATTAAAATTTAGCCATTAAAATTCTTAACAATTGATGGATCTAGGTCCTATATTTGCAAATTTTCTGTAAACTTGAAATTGTATTAAAATATAAAACTATAATACAGCTTCATATAATACATAGTATCATATATATAATTTAGTATAATGTATAATGTTATATATAACTATGTAATAAGTCATAATACAGCTATACAGCTACTGAATATATACATAGCTACTAGAAATAATATAGAAGCCATTAGAAATAAAAATTAGTAACACAGCGATATGCCTATGAAATAATATTGAGCATAAAAAGCACAATACAAAGTTATCCACTATGATATAACTTGTGAAAAAGATCTGTACATTCAAGGTTAACATGTAAAATGAAAATGGCTTGTTTAGGTAACTTTGTTCAACTGTTTTGATATATTGTTTTATTCTTTTTAAAAAGAAAGGTCAGGATATCAGGCATGAGATATGAAAATGTATAAAGGAATCGTAGGCAGGAGCCCGTGCATTCATTCATATTCCTATGCAAAGCTTTGCACATTATATTTTAAAAATGTGTAATTGAACACTTCTTGAGTTACAGTCCTGGAGTGAATTCATTAGTGATCCATGATTTACATGGTAGTCATAGAAGACCAAGTAATCAGCACCTAATTTTTTCAGCAAGTAAATGAGACTCATAAAGGCATAAGTAATTTTTTGCTTAAGCTTCACAATTAATTGGTGAAAAAGTTGAAATCCATATTCAAATTTCCTAATTCTGTTATACAATTACAATAATTTAGTATTCATTATTTCTCACAAAGTAACTTCAGCATAACCTTCCAAAGTTATCTCCTATCCTTCCCAATAGTATGCACAGAAATAGCTTTTCTCACTTCCATGCTATTCTACATGGAATTCTCGTTCTGCACTCTGCTGCCCATTCATCTGCTGCAATACTGAATTCAAATATTTTTTAAAGACATACTCAGAGAAAGACTAGGTGAATTTTAGTTTCAGTTGTTCTTCTTGCTTATCTCATGAATTTGTATACATACTCAATTACTTCTCTGATTTCAAATGCTATGAGAAAAAGAGAATTTTATCAAAGAGAAGGGAGTATTACCAACTAATCTATGGAAAGCACTTTCTGATAGTCTTTTGCTTGCTGTGGGAAAAAATAAGGTGTGTGACAACACGATAACATGGGCAAGAGTGTCCCATCCTTTTTAAATTAAAAACTATGATGCTGCAGTCTATGGAGTAGTTATAGCCTTTCACAAACTGCATATCACCTGTTATGTTTCATCACAAGTTACCAGTATAAATAAAATTTTTACTGATTTGTAAGATTTCCTGTCCATTCCACAAGTCATATGATTGGTTCAAGTTGATTCCTTCAGACTTGTTTAACAAGTTAGGTTTTAATTGTGTGGAATTTCCTCCTTTGCTTCAGTTCTTTCATAGATCACATATAACATATAAGAGTCATTCATTTGAGTGGAAATCTCAGAGCAGTTGCATAGGCAGAAAAAAGGACTTCTTCATTATTAAGGATTAAAATGTATAGGTAAGTTCTGTTTTTGTTTTGAAATTTTGACTGTCATAAAGCATATGAAAAGTATACAGAAGCTAAAGAAATTTTGGTTGTTAGTTACTTCTAGTTACTGCTCTCAAAACGTCATTGAAACTTATTAGTCAATGTTTAGGTAATATGCTTGATATTGTTTAAGGTGCTTGGCTGCTAGACTGAATTTTTAATAAATTGAATAAATCTAAATAGATGACTTAGTGTTATGAACACATATATTTAAATCAGGAAGTGTTTTTGTTTTCTCATGTTTAACTTCTCAGAAAACTGATGTGTGGTTTAAAATGTAATCAGTAAAAAATTTCTTTGCTGTTTTAAAGTTCTTAAGGGTTCTGTATTTTTACTTCTGTCACAATATCACTTTAGCTATTAAATATGGAATGAATTCTGAAGTCCTCTTTAAGAAAGCAAAAACTGTATTTGTCTACCTTTTACATACTATGATATCATTACTTTCAAGCAAGTTTTTGTTGATACTTAAGAAAAAATAGTATTTGCCTAGTTTTCTTTTCAATAGCTGCTTATCTTCATGTACTTCCACATTAAAAAGCAATAAATTGTAGCACAATATAGAGTCAGATGGTACAATCTCAAAATTATGTAACTTGAGATGTTTGTGCTTGCATCTGTGAGTATATTGTTCATTTTGTTTTCCCATGAACACAAAAAAAGTGTGATACAAATAAGTCATTTTAAAAGGGAAATAAATGAAGTATGGATAGTTGGCCATGTCAAATGTAGTTGAGTTTATTTTAAATCTCCTGAACTTTAGGAAGGAAGAAATCCAATCAAAATTCAAAAAATTTTAATAAAATATATGTACAATTATATGTATTTAAATATATATATATAACAATAAAAAATGGATGGCAGGAACTTCCCTGGTGATACAGTGGTTAAGATTTCACACTCCCAATGGAGGAGTTACAGATTTGATCCCTAGTTGGGTNTGACCTCTTACTATCAGAAACTGGATTTTAAAAAATTTACATGTGAAAAGCATAGGAAAATAGTTGGCTCTCAACATAAAAGCAATGACAGATTTTTAATAAGCTTTGGATTTCTTAAACCATGTTTGAAGGAATGCTATAGAAATCAGATTATTTTGGCAAATCACAGCCAAAAATGTGAATCTAGGAAAGAGTGTATTTTAGAAACCCTCAGGGCTATTTTCAAACTGTCTGTGCTTTCCACCTCTCAGTAATTGTGACTTCTACACATGTACAAAAATAGTTTTGAGACTCAGTGCAGAAGGAATGACCACATAACTGTTGCATTGCCAGGTGGTTTACCTTGGTTAGTTCATTTGATTTGATTTCTTAGAATTTTCATTTCTCCATGACAATGGTACTTTAACATCATTTGTACATGTAAGAAACCTGAGGCAGACACAGATTAATAATTTTGGTGAACCCTTTTGGATGGTAAGTAGAACAACCAAGATTTGATTCCAGGTATATTATAACTCCAAAGAATGTACTCTATCACATGTCTTTTGAATAGACAAAAGCCTTTGAAACATAATGCATGTGTGCGAGCTCAGTCCCTCAGTTGTGTGCAACTTGCAATGGATATGGACTATAGCCTGCCAGGCTCTGTAGCCCCCAGGCTCCTCTATTCATGGATTTTCAAGACAAGAATGCTGAAGTGGGTTTCCATGTCCATCTCCAGTTGAAACATATTAGAACATACTTATCTGCATATGTCCCCTTACCTCTCGCTGCCTACAGGTCATAACCCACAAAATTAAACTTGGCCACACTGAAAGAATCAAATTACTACCCAACTTTTAAATTTACACTTACAGTAAATATAATCATGCATATTTAAACAACGCTTTACAACTTTCAAATGGTGAGCACATCCACTATCTTTTTTTTTTATATCTATACAATAACTCTGTAAAGGAGGTCATGACAAATCCATTACCAACTATAGCCATATGACTGTGCTGGCATGAACGTGATGACTAAGCAAACTCCAAATTTAAAGAAAACACCCTGGCCCACACCTTCTTAGATCATCTGCCTTTTGGTTGCTTTCTTCTGCTCTTATTATTATGATGGGTTCAACTGAATGACTCATACTTCTCTCAAAGCCAGAACTTTTTTCAGATATTTGTGTACCTGATGATACTGTCTTTACCATGGTCTTCCCCCTCAGGCTAGGCAGGCAAAAGAACCAGCCTCAACAGTGTGTACACTACATGATTTATCCTCCGTCTAAATAAATGATCTCATCTATTTCCTTGAAGCCTGTTCCTGTCAGTCCTAGGTCACACTATCTTAGTCTTATGAATGTACAGTTGTGAGAATAAAATCAAGCCCATGGCAGACAAGAAGATTCTGATATTTTTTGTACAATGTCATTCTATACACCTTATTCTTGCAATGGCCAATTTTGTAGGATAGAAAAGGTCAAGCCCTATCCTGCCACTCCCTGAGGATCTGAAAATTAACAGTCAACATCTTTTGAATTAGTCCCTGTTAAGATCAATCCCTTTGCTTCACAAACCGTAATTTCATGCTCCACCTCTCCTTCCGCGTCGAGCTCATCACAGGAAAGCAGGAAGATGCTTTCAGACTGAATACAGTTTTCCCCATGCCTTTCCCCTGACTCATTCCCAATTTCTGTGTGAATAGTGATGGGACACCAGAATCTGCATTAATTCATTTAGTTATTAGACAGTCAAACAATACATGCTGACTAAGCACCTTCTCATTAAAAAGGACTTTGCTGATTGTTCTAGGAAATACAGAGATGGAAAAGAAAGAACACGTATAGTTTGAGGAAAGTGCTGTCAACAAAAACTAGAAGACAATATACTTCACATCCTTAAAAAAAGTACTGAAACAAAAGCAAATTTTAAAGGTCATTAAAATATTTAAATAATTTGCCCCAATAAACAGTTTTTCATTTATTTCAAGGAAATATTTAGCAATGGGGTTAAAAAAACATGTTCATGAAATTGGTCAAAATACTTCATATTAGGAGATGGTTTCAGTATTTTATGATGAATCTATTTGGTGTGGTATGATTTTATATGGCTGCATATGATTAAAATTTAGCCATTAAAATTCTTAACAATTGATGGATCTAGGTCCTATATTTGCAAATTTTCTGTAAACTTGAAATTGTATTAAAATATAAAACTATAATACAGCTTCATATAATACATAGTATCATATATATAATTTAGTATAATGTATAATGTTATATATAACTATGTAATAAGTCATAATACAGCTATACAGCTACTGAATATATACATAGCTACTAGAAATAATATAGAAGCCATTAGAAATAAAAATTAGTAACACAGCGATATGCCTATGAAATAATATTGAGCATAAAAAGCACAATACAAAGTTATCCACTATGATATAACTTGTGAAAAAGATCTGTACATTCAAGGTTAACATGTAAAATGAAAATGGCTTGTTTAGGTAACTTTGTTCAACTGTTTTGATATATTGTTTTATTCTTTTTAAAAAGAAAGGTCAGGATATCAGGCATGAGATATGAAAATGTATAAAGGAATCGTAGGCAGGAGCCCGTGCATTCATTCATATTCCTATGCAAAGCTTTGCACATTATATTTTAAAAATGTGTAATTGAACACTTCTTGAGTTACAGTCCTGGAGTGAATTCATTAGTGATCCATGATTTACATGGTAGTCATAGAAGACCAAGTAATCAGCACCTAATTTTTTCAGCAAGTAAATGAGACTCATAAAGGCATAAGTAATTTTTTGCTTAAGCTTCACAATTAATTGGTGAAAAAGTTGAAATCCATATTCAAATTTCCTAATTCTGTTATACAATTACAATAATTTAGTATTCATTATTTCTCACAAAGTAACTTCAGCATAACCTTCCAAAGTTATCTCCTATCCTTCCCAATAGTATGCACAGAAATAGCTTTTCTCACTTCCATGCTATTCTACATGGAATTCTCGTTCTGCACTCTGCTGCCCATTCATCTGCTGCAATACTGAATTCAAATATTTTTTAAAGACATACTCAGAGAAAGACTAGGTGAATTTTAGTTTCAGTTGTTCTTCTTGCTTATCTCATGAATTTGTATACATACTCAATTACTTCTCTGATTTCAAATGCTATGAGAAAAAGAGAATTTTATCAAAGAGAAGGGAGTATTACCAACTAATCTATGGAAAGCACTTTCTGATAGTCTTTTGCTTGCTGTGGGAAAAAATAAGGTGTGTGACAACACGATAACATGGGCAAGAGTGTCCCATCCTTTTTAAATTAAAAACTATGATGCTGCAGTCTATGGAGTAGTTATAGCCTTTCACAAACTGCATATCACCTGTTATGTTTCATCACAAGTTACCAGTATAAATAAAATTTTTACTGATTTGTAAGATTTCCTGTCCATTCCACAAGTCATATGATTGGTTCAAGTTGATTCCTTCAGACTTGTTTAACAAGTTAGGTTTTAATTGTGTGGAATTTCCTCCTTTGCTTCAGTTCTTTCATAGATCACATATAACATATAAGAGTCATTCATTTGAGTGGAAATCTCAGAGCAGTTGCATAGGCAGAAAAAAGGACTTCTTCATTATTAAGGATTAAAATGTATAGGTAAGTTCTGTTTTTGTTTTGAAATTTTGACTGTCATAAAGCATATGAAAAGTATACAGAAGCTAAAGAAATTTTGGTTGTTAGTTACTTCTAGTTACTGCTCTCAAAACGTCATTGAAACTTATTAGTCAATGTTTAGGTAATATGCTTGATATTGTTTAAGGTGCTTGGCTGCTAGACTGAATTTTTAATAAATTGAATAAATCTAAATAGATGACTTAGTGTTATGAACACATATATTTAAATCAGGAAGTGTTTTTGTTTTCTCATGTTTAACTTCTCAGAAAACTGATGTGTGGTTTAAAATGTAATCAGTAAAAAATTTCTTTGCTGTTTTAAAGTTCTTAAGGGTTCTGTATTTTTACTTCTGTCACAATATCACTTTAGCTATTAAATATGGAATGAATTCTGAAGTCCTCTTTAAGAAAGCAAAAACTGTATTTGTCTACCTTTTACATACTATGATATCATTACTTTCAAGCAAGTTTTTGTTGATACTTAAGAAAAAATAGTATTTGCCTAGTTTTCTTTTCAATAGCTGCTTATCTTCATGTACTTCCACATTAAAAAGCAATAAATTGTAGCACAATATAGAGTCAGATGGTACAATCTCAAAATTATGTAACTTGAGATGTTTGTGCTTGCATCTGTGAGTATATTGTTCATTTTGTTTTCCCATGAACACAAAAAAAGTGTGATACAAATAAGTCATTTTAAAAGGGAAATAAATGAAGTATGGATAGTTGGCCATGTCAAATGTAGTTGAGTTTATTTTAAATCTCCTGAACTTTAGGAAGGAAGAAATCCAATCAAAATTCAAAAAATTTTAATAAAATATATGTACAATTATATGTATTTAAATATATATATATAACAATAAAAAATGGATGGCAGGAACTTCCCTGGTGATACAGTGGTTAAGATTTCACACTCCCAATGGAGGAGTTACAGATTTGATCCCTAGTTGGGTAACTAAGATCCCATATGGTGCAACCTTAAAAAAACAAACATGTGTAGCAGTCTAAGCTTTCAAAAATAAGTATTAATTAATAAGTAATAATATAAGAAAATAATAAAAATAATTTCATATTCATACAAGGGATATCCTATAAGCTAGGATAAAATCTATGAAATAGCATATATTGTATGCACCCATTTATGTGAAAATGAATCACAAAATTGTATTTACTCATTGACTTACCTCTGAAAAACTATATATATGAAAATGTCTAATGAGAAATATAAAATATTAATCATGTTTGTTGTGTTACAGTGGTGAGCTTATGAATTATGTTTTTCTCAGTATTCCTAAATTGGTTTTTTTTGAGGTATTTTATTTTTATTTATTACAATGTGGGATTGTTCTAATAATCACAATATGATTTGAAATGATTTTGCTAAAACATTTTTAATTTTGTGAAGAAATTCCTCTGATTAAAAAAAGTATCCTCATAAATAGCTAAATGTCTTTCAAATAAAAATAAAAGGAAACTTGTAAATGATGCAAATAATTAAATTGTACAATTTCAGAAAGCCTTGAATCAATCTAATTTCTAAACTGATCCATCCTTACACTCAATAAGACCCAAACTTTACAGTTACAAAAATAAAAAACAACAGCTCTTCTTTGAAACTTGGTTTCTATGCAGCATACTTTAAAATATTTTCTTTCTTAAAAATAAGCTGCATCTACAAATAATCAGTTTTTCCTTCTTTATTAACCTGAAAGTACGTAATCAGAAATTAGTTTTGCTCATTGGTTGGTTGATTTTTATTGCAAGAAGATAATCAGAGTCACTATGTCAAATTGGTGAATTTTGAGAATAACAACCCTTGTTCATCAATTTGAGGACCCATGACTAGGAAACAATGTCCCTGTCAACCTGAGTAAACAGAATTTTCAGTGGAAATAGGAAACCTGTTACTCAAATGGCATGGGTAATTTAAAAACAGCAAATTTTTATTTTGACATGACATATGCCTGAGTTTAATGGTGGGAGGAATTAATTAAAACTTTCAGTTTCCTTTTACTGGAATATCCCCATCAGCATAAAGACACACCCTACTAACTTCAATTTAAAATAAATAAATAAATAACTCAAGCGTCACTATTTTCCAGTTGCTCCATATACTCTGAGGGAGCAACTGGGTAGGGGAAGTGATATGAAAGTAATGTCTTTAGGTAATTCTAGGTCATTTTTAGGTAAAATAATCAGGTAATTTTGTGATACTTTTGGTTGACAATAGGGTCTCTTAAATGGTGTGTGTGTGTGTGTGTGTGTGTGTGTGTGTGTGTGTTAGTTGCTTAGTTGTGTCTGATTCTCTGCAACCCCATAGACTATAGCCCACCAGGCCCCTCTGTTCACTGGATTCTCCAGGCAAGAACACTGGAGTGGGCTGCCATTTCCTTCTCCAAAAGGAACTTTAGAAAGAAAGACAGTGAAGTCATTCAGTCGTGTCCGACTCATTGCGACCCCACGGACTGCAGCCTACCAGGCTCCTCCAACCATGGAATTTTCCAGGCAAGAGTACTGGAGTGGGGTGCCATTTCCTTCTCCTTAAATGGTTTGATTACTTGCATATAACTCTAAGACCTCTTTTAGGTTGTCCTCTCCTAAAGGTTGCAAAGATGGTGTGTTTTTTTACCTACCTGTTCACCTCTCTCTGAAAAGGGAAATCCTATCAGGGGACCCAGGAATCTGGGTGGTGGAGTTACCATGATATAATTATTATTCTTTTCAAATCCTTAAGTACCCCAGATTTTCTCAGGTCCTCTAAGAGAGTGTGTTTTCACTGGATTACATGAAAAGAGTGAAATGAAGTTTGGAAAACAGGATGAAGATTCAAATTTGGAATTTAGCATGTAGTTTAAGGAAAGATTAAGGTAAATGAGAATATCTCAGCTCAGGAACAGACATGTCTTAGAAGGACTCCTCCCACCATAACAAATCTTATTTCCACTTTCTTCCTTTTTGTTCACGTTCACGATATGATTAACTGACCACATAGTTGTGTCAGTCAGTCAAAAGACATGGGGAAAACCGCTATAACTGTCAGAAATACTTTCCAAATTCTGCCTGTTGATTCAATTCTGGTGTGTGAATTGCTATTTTAATTTTCAAAAACCATGCTTAAAATTGTAAAGCATTAGGCAAAGGATATATTTCTCAATAGAAATTAGGCAAGTGGATACCAACTTATCTTTACAGTAACAGAGCCCAAAA
>SJYX01017264.1:47050-72404 GCA_006410675.1 Oreotragus oreotragus | reverse complement strand
CTTCTCCAGACAGCCATTTTGCTTTTTTGCATTTCTTTTCCATGGGGATGGTCTTGATCCCTGTCTCCTGTACAATGTCACGAACCTCATTCCATAGTTCATCAGGAACTCTGTCTATCAGATCTAGGCCCTTAAATCTATTTCTCACTTCCACTGTATAATCATAAGGGATTTGATTTAGGTCATACCTGAATGGTCTAGCGGTTTTCCCTACTTTCTTCAATTTAAGTCTGAATTTGGAAATAAGGAGTTCATGATCTGAGCCACAGTCAGCTCCTGGTCTTGTTTTTGTTGACTGTATAGAGCTTCTCCATCTTTGGCTCAGTCGTGTCCAAATCTTAGCAACCCCATGGACTGCAGCCTACCAGACTCCTCCATCCATGGGATTTTCCAGGCAAGAGTACTGTAGTGGGATGCCATTGCCTTCTCCCAGGTATTCCTGCAATTCCCTTCTACTGCTAACATTCTGTGATACTGTAGAAGGTTATCACTCTTACAAGATGTCATTATAAAACGAATAAATAAAATGATACCTGCAGTTAACGTTGGGTTTTACCTAAAATAAGAATATAAAATTTGCCATTTTTTGAAGGCAGGCCAGAGTTCTAGGTACTTTACAAATAGAAACCCCTTTAATTTTCACAACCCTTTGAGGTATGTGATTGGCCCTATTCTATGAATGAGGAACTAAGGCTTAGAAAGATTTTTTTGTCACTAACCCATGGTCACATTATGTCTGTCTGTATACAAAACTTGTGATTATCATTACGGTACTATATTATCTTTCTGTATTACTTGTAAAATAAAATAGAAAAAAACTGAGTAAATAGATCCCTTTATCCAGGAGACAGAGAGGGATCTGTTACGGCTCTTCATGCCCATGCTAGAAGCATTAACAACATTCACAGAGTAGACAGGGCCTCCCTTCCACCATCTAACCCACCTCTCACTGTACAGATACACTTAAACACAGACCACCAGAAACTTCAGGGGACACAGTGGAGAACTAACCACAGTCAGTCCCTCACTCATGAATCTGATTAGCTGCACACTGACAAAGGGCCGAATGTCAGACAATATCTCTAGTTTTGTTAACACATTTCTTTATCCTCACAACAACCTGGAGATAGGTACCATTATCTCCTCTATTTTGCAGATAAGGTAATAAGGAGAAGTAAGGTAACTTCCCAGGTTAGTGCAGCAAGTAGATAGCAAAAATAGAACTTGAATTCATGTAGTCCAGCTTCAGAGTCTATACTCTCAACTGTGGCTCCTCTCACAGAACTTAATCTACCAGGGAGGGGAGGGAGGTGATGTGGGAATGGGGAGATGAGAAAAATATAAGCAGACAGACATTCTTAAGGGAATAAAGTATTTGCAAAAATTTAGTGTGTAGTAGATGTGAGAAAATCCACCAAATAGAATGGTCATGGAGTGAGAAGGAACCATCTATGTGAAGCAGAAGAAAAGAGAGAATACTGTGAAGGTGGTTAGGAAACTCACTGATTCTTCAGTCAATGACAAGGGGGAAAACTCAAGTTCATAGAAGTGATTTGCCTAATGTCAAGTAACTTTGCTGATCTTTTCCAACAGTGTTTTCCTCCACACTATGTAAACTGCTTCCCAAGAAAAGAGATATACCTGCAGCATTTTGACTAAGTTCTGAGGAATATATTCTATTGTGTAGGTTCAAAAAAGTTAGTACCAAGACCCTGGAACTCTACTCATTTCATATGACACAGAATCCTCCTGGGAAAATGATACAGAGAATCTCAAGTTTTTCCTCTGCCTCTTTAGAAAACCTGGGCAAGAAGCCACTAGGATTAAGTTCTTAAGGGTTATTGTTTTATAGATGTTGTTTTTAAAAATATACTGATGCAACTAAATATTACTCAAGAGCGTTTGAAACAACTAATCTTGGGTTTGGTCCATGATTCATTAAAAGCTACTTCTTTTCCCTGTGAGAACACTTATCATGTACTGGATATAGTTAAATAGAACTAACCAGGAAGAATACATTCGAGGTTCTGAATTTGGTCTCCACTCTTTCCAAGTTGGAGCCTGGTAGGCTGCAGTCTGTGGGGTCGCTGAGGGTCGGACACGACTGAACGACTTCACTTTCCCTTTTCACTTTCATGAATTGGAGAAGGAAATGGCAATCCACTCCAGTGTTCTTGCGTGGAGAATCCCAGGGATGGGGGAGCCTGGTGGGCTGCTGTCTATGGGGTCGCACAGAGTCGGACACGACTGAAGTGACTTAGCAGCAGCTGCTGCAGTAGCAGCAGTAGCTCTGAGAAAATAGTTCAGTCAATTTCCAGATTCTCTGTTCTATCATGCCCACTGACTTATTCCATCCAGCTTGTGCTGAAATGTCCTTCTTGCTTTAGAACCTACACTAACACATTTTTACTTAACTCATACATTTCTTTTTTCTTTCTTCCACCCCATCATTCACTGTACCTCCTCTATCCCCCCAACAAGTAAACAATGTTAAAAATCTAGTATATATGTTTCCACACAAATTAAACCAGATTGTCTCACTGGCAATTGTTAAAATTTTTTAAATTGGGGTCTATAAAGAATAATCAAATCAAANCATTTTTACTTAACTCATACATTTCTTTTTTCTTTCTTCCACCCCATCATTCACTGTACCTCCTCTATCCCCCCAACAAGTAAACAATGTTAAAAATCTAGTATATATGTTTCCACACAAATTAAACCAGATTGTCTCACTGGCAATTGTTAAAATTTTTTAAATTGGGGTCTATAAAGAATAATCAAATCAAATATTGTAGGATAAACACATTTAGAGCACACACACACACAAAAAAATGCTTCCTTGTGCATCTCCAGAGTGTGATATACCAAATTTCTCACCTCACTGAGACATGCTTTGTAGAAACAATGAAACTGGAAATATCCTGATGCTCTTAATTTGGTATTACAAATCAGATCACATTGAGTTAGGAGTAAGAGCCCCTAAATACTACACTCATTTATTTCCTATAGAAAATAAATACATATCTGGTTTTATATCAGGGTCAGTATATTTGACAAAGCAGTAAGTTCAGGTTTTCAACATTTCATAATGATCTTGTAGGAGGATTGTCTCCATTGTACTTGGACTTCAGGAAACAGAGAAGAAACTAGGATGCCTTTACTAAAAATCACTCTTCTCTGCCTTGGAGCTATTCTGATCTAATTGTATCCCAAATTTTTGCTCCACAAAGTCTGATCCTTGGACCAATAACATCAGCATCACCCTGGAACTTGTTAGAAATGCAGAATCTTGGGCCTAATCCCAGATTCACTATTTAAATTTGCATTTTAACAGGCAACTCATATATATATTTAAATATAAGTACTGAACAAACCAACTGAAACTAAACAACTACAAGGTAGTTTCCAAGTATTATTCAAAATGGAAAGAGAGTTACAGCAGGACATACTTCTTTGTATTTGCATATGAATAAGCATGCCCTCTAAGCTGGGTGTGCAGTAGCTCTCCCATTCCTTTCTTGCAGAAACACTGAGTGATTTAGGCAAGTCAGAACTCACAGAGGAGCACTTTCTTAACTGGGTTCCAGGAACACTATGCTCCTCAAAATGTTAGGTATTTCAGAAAGAAATGTTTCTGCACTCAAATAAGTCTGGGGGACACTGTGATTTAGTCATTTCAGGCTGCATAAGAAAGGAAGAAAGGGGAGAACTGGGGAATGTGTAGAAAATGAATGGGATTTTTTTGGTCATTTAGCAGATGGAATTTAAATATAAGTTTTTCTCTAGGACTTCTTACCTTTTGTTTTCTATCCTGACAAGTAACAGTAATCTGTGTGACAGACTTCTGTAGATCTAACCAGGCTTACAAGCAATTCCCAATGCACTCCTTGTAACTCTACTCAAAAAATAAATAAAAGGAAAACACAAATGAGTGAGAACAATGTTATGGTGGAATTATGCTTTAAATTGTGTATAAATAATTTCAAAATTCTGATGCTTTAACTATTACTTGTAACAATTCGCTTGCTATTGTTGCTGTTGTCATTAATGATAAGACACTACTGCATTCTAATACCTAGCTGAGAATTGCTTTGGAGGAAACGGCACTGAAACTTGAACTGAACGGGTTATTGAGTCCTTTTTTGTCTCTGTGAGTTCAAGTCTACCCTCACTGTCAGTTATTCTTTGAAAGTTTGGTAATTTTGTTATTGCAGTAAGTTGAGAATCATAAAAGATAAACAATTTTAACAGCTTTATTGAAATGTAACTATGTATAATAAAGTTCACCTAAGTGTACAATTCGGTGGTTTCTAGTATACTTATAAGGTTGTACAACCATCATCAAAATCAAATTTCAGAACATTTTTATCATCCTAATAGATTGAATTTTAAAAACTAATTGCAAACATACATTTTTAAAAGAGCATTTTGACAATAAAATATCACATCACATGCTTGACATATATACACTACCATGTGTAAAATAGCTAGCTAGTAGGAAGCTGCTGTATAACACAATTTGTTCACCTTGGTGGTCTATGACAACCTAGAGGGGTAAGAAGCGGGTATGGGAGGGAGGTGCCAGAGGGAGGGAATATAAGTATACACATAGTTGATTCACTTTGTTGTATAGCACAAATGAACACAATATTCTAAAGCAATTACACCCCAATAAAAAATAAAAATATCACATGTATATAGTATCATGAATATTTCTTTGCAATTTGCAGAAAGATGGCAAAATAATGTTGGTGCCAATAAAGGTTAAATATCATCTTTAGGCTTCCTTTGTGGCTCAGCTGGTAAAGAATCTGCCTGCAATGTGGGAGACCTGGGTTCAATCCCTGGCTTTCAGAAGATCCCCTGGAGAAGGGAAAGGCTATCCACTCCAGTATTCTGGCCTGGAGAATTCCATGGACTGTATGGTCCACCAGATCACAAAGAGTCAGATGTGGCTGGGTGACTTTCACTTCACTTTAGTTTTTTTTTTTTTTTTTTAATTTAAAGGAAAGGAAAGAAAAGGAAAGAAAAAAGAAAAAACTAAATCTATATAGGAAAAATACTTTTTGGAGGAATACAAAGAAGCAAATCTTCAACTAAGTAGTTATTCCTTACTCTGAAACTACTCTGAGCTCAATGATTCAGTCAGTAGGTACCTACACTTTCTAGAGTTCAGATGGAGTACTAATACGGAGAGCAGTGCCCTCTAGAGTACATGCTAATTTTTCCCTGACATTAATCAGCCAAGAAGACAGGGAAACTGTATCAGGGCTTTCTCTGTTACATTGTCTGTATTGATACACCAGGGACATTGTTTTTAGTGGGAGTCAAGACAGCATGACTCCATGACTGTGGGTTTGGTGATTTCTAGAGAAATAGTCTTAAAATATCAGCATCTCAAGTTCCAGAAGTAGCTTACTGTTCTGTTGTTTCAGATCACTGAGGCAGGCTCACTTTTGCAGACAGTGTCACTGTGTACCATAGCACCACTGTGCCTGTTTGCATACTGAAAAGGCTCCATCATCTCCATTATGAAAGAAGAACCTACCCTTTGGGCAGCTGTACAGTTTCAGCAAAGTTGGCTTTCTTTATGGAAGCATATATATTAAGTTTAGCAGCACTGTGCTGAATCGCTCAGTCATGTCCCTCTCTTTGTGACTCTACAGACTATAGCCCACCAGGCTCCTTTGTCCATGGGATTCTCCAGGCAAGAATACTGGAGTGGGATATAATTCCTCCTCCAGAGTATCTTCTAGACCCAGGGATCGAACCTGCATCTTTTATGTCTCCTGCATTGGCAGATGGGAGCTCTTACCACTAGTGCCACTTGGCAGGCCCGAGTTTAGCAGAGCAATAACTTTTAAAAAAATGCCTTTAAGTCTCTAACTGACTCTGTCATTTAGGAGTCATCAAATACCTTCTGTTAATAATTATACAAGTCTAACTCTATTACTGAATATGGAGATATATTCTGAGTAAGGAAAACCTGGCAGTCCAGCAGCATTCTTTAAACCCTCCTCAGCGGTCTACTCCATTCGATTAACCAGACCGTCTGCTTGAGAAAAATGAAGCATGAGTGGGACGGTTCAGATAAACCATTTCCTTCCTTAGTCTAAAATAAGATAAATATCAAACAAAGATCAGAAACAAGCATTTGTAAATGCTTACTTTAAAATAATGGCAGCAAGGTTGTATTAGAGTTCTGATTTGAACAGGAAGAACTTTGATTTTCTTTGGATAAGTCTTCCACAGTCAAGAATTTATACCCCTGAAAAAGTCTTTGAAACCAACCTGACTTATGAACAAAGACTCTTGTTTTTGGTATATGTCACATTCTATTATAGTCTTTTTAATATTAGAATCAGTTATTGCTTCTAGTCAATGCCTTTCTTGAAAGATTTCTTGAATATATTGAACACACAGAAACCAGAGTAATGGGGCCAGTCTTCTTAAAGACATTATTCACAAGAAGGAAGTAGAAGGAAAGGTGGGAAAGAAGGAAGGAAAAACCTAGGGAAGGAAGGAAGGAAATAAGGAAAAGTCCCCATCTTCATGAAGCTTCTAAACCAAAATAGCAAATAAGCAAATTTTCAGAATAGCAAATAAGAACAAAGTCTCAGCCTATAGCTGTGAACTGGTTGGGAAAATCTACCTACAATGAAATTATGATGATCTTGGTCTCATTATATTATGCCATAAGTAATAAAATAATTAGCTACTGAAGGGCCACTCTTACTCCATTAAACCATCAATCAATTGTTTAAACCATCATACACCCAAGCACCCAGCATGAGTAGTCATTTACGTTGTTTCATTCATTTGACTATTGTTGCCTCTTTAAATCATAGGCTAGTAAAAGAAGTACAGAAAACAATTTGTATTTCTTTTCTATTTGTCAACCACAATAAAAGTTCATTTCTTCTGGGTCATGGTTTATTGCATTTTTAGCCTCATACATAAAAATTATTTCACTTAGGACAATGGTGTGATTACATGTATTTTGTTGTTTTGTCACCAAGTCATGTCCAACTCTTTTGCAACACCATGAACTATAGCCTTCCAGGCTCCTCTGTCTGTGGGATTTCCCAGGCAAGAGTACTGGAGTGGGTTGCCATTTCCTTCCCAAGGAGATCTTCCTGACCAAGGAATGGAACCCATGTCTCCTACACTGGCAGGCAGATTCTTTACCACTGAGCCAGTTGGGTTACCCTTACAAGTGTTTAGTAAGTATTAATTGATGGCTACCTAAATTATATGTACACACTGATTTCATAATACCAGGTGCTTTTACTTATTACTGGATACCTAAGGCTGTGATAACAGAAAGCTCTTTATGACATCAAATTCACGTGTGTTTGTATATCTTCCTGGACATTTACATTGTAGTGTTTTTTTAATCCAAATTTAGTGAAATGAGTTAGTTTCACACTCTTTTTTTCAGAGCTTTAAATTACTCTCTCTCTCAGAAAGTAGCTTCAAAAAGGATCTCTCCAGTCCCAAGATCTTTTCCCAGGCTAGTTACCTTCCCAGCTAACTGCTGGGAATTATCATACAGATATTAGTTACTAAAATTAAATATTATGAAAATATCAAAAAAAGCCCTCAAATTGTCTATTAATATAACTAGTATAACTAATTCCTAAGTTACTCAGGCTGAACTTTCAGTCTCATTTTGGGCTGCCATTCTTGCCTCTGGCACTGACTCCTCTTATCAGGAAATGGTCCTAGTTTTCCATCTTCCATCTTTCCCTCAGTCCCTCCTTTTCCATCCCACAGTCTCCACAGGGTCCAAGGCCCATCCTATCCCATTCATGGATTAATGGGTTAGTCTCTCCAGTAAGACCTCCTGCCTCCCAACTCCTCCCATTCAGCCCAATCAAGCCACCAGATTGGCCTTTCTACAACATTGCTGTTTTGCTATAACCCATCTCAAAAGCCTGAATGATGTCCTAAAGCAAAGACTCCAAATCTATCACACTTAGTCTCTTCTGTAATCTCGACTGATCTCGTTTTTCTAGATTATTTTCCATTTACTCCTCTGTAAGTGTAATACATGACCAAGTACTCGTCCCCAAGCACACTTTGTACTGTCTATCTCTTTTCTCTTTGTCTACTCAGATCTCCTGTCCATCCCATAAAGCAGAGCTCATGTGGCACGTGTTCTATGATGAGTAGAAACAATTCCTCCTTTCTCACCCAAAAGTTGCTATTTCTCTGACCTCTCAATTTTCTATAGCATTTGGCATCCTTACATGTCACTATCTCTCTAAAGTCATTTAAGGACTTTTTTTGCATGTCCAGCAAAATAATAGGTATGTGAAATCAATAAATATTTCTGAGCAAAACAATTGATGACTATAAAAGAAGACTAGAAAATTAATATTAAATTTCTTCTACTACAGAAAGTACCTCAGTAGAGGTACTATGGACATGTCCATAGCTATGGACATATCCCTTTCCTTCAGTATAAGGTATATGTGTGATAACACCCAGGTGTCAGTTGGAAGATATTGGAGTTCATGAAAAGCATTATAAGAGACATGTGGACACAGGAGGGAAGGGGAGGGTGGGATGAATTGAGAGATTGGAATTGACATATATATAGTGCTTATGTGCATGCTGTTGCTTCAGTTGTGTCTGACTCTCTGCAACCCTATGGACTGTCGCCAGCCAGTCTCCTCTGTCCATGGAATTCTCCAGACAAGAATACTGGAGTAGATTGCCATGACCTCCTCCAGGGGATCTTCCCAACCCAGGGATCAAGCCCAGGGCTCCCGTGGCTCCTACAGGGCAGGCACATTCTTTACCACTGAGCCAACTGGGGAAGCCCTGTGTAAATAGATAGCTAGTGAGAACATGTTATAAAGCACAGGGAGCTCAGCTTGGTGCTCTGTAAGGAGCCTGAGTTCCAGGACATAGCCTGAGTCCTAGGAAAGGAAGAACTTGACTAGCCTATGAAGCGACTGAACCCACACTCTTGACTTCACCGGCAGTAGGTTCTCCTGAACCATCATCAAGCCCCCAATTCAACTACTATATACATGCCAACAAACACACATGATTACATACATACCTATTAGCCATTTGTCTGTATCAGTTTGCAAACTTTATAAGAGAAAAATGAATCCTAGGTTGGCATTTCCCACAAGCAGCAGATTCCAAAGTTTTGATACATCATTTCTGGCCTGTTGTATACAGCTATGCAGCTTGTATAATGAACAAAAATGCTGGTTGGGGAGACTGGAAGCCAGGATTGTGCCTATGCTCCCTGCCAAGCTGTCTGGCTCAGACTAGAGCTGCACGTAGCCCAAGGAACACCTTATGTGTGTTTCGCAGAGAAGTTGCTTTTTTCCTAACTTTCACAAAAACATTGTATAGGCTTGCTCAAGTACCACTTGCCCAGTCTCTGTATCCTCAACTGGTATTAGTTCAGTTGCTCAGTCGTGTCCGACTCTTTGCAACCCCATGGACTGCAACATGCCAGGCTTTCTTGTCCATCACCAACTCCTGGAGCCTACTTAAACTCATGTCCATTGAGTCAGTGATGCTGTCCAACCATCTCATCTTTCATCGTCCCCTTCTCCTCCTGCCTTCAATCTTTCCCAGCATCAGGAGCTTTTCCCATGAGTCAGTTCTTCTCATCAGGTGGCCAAAGTATTGAAGTTTCAGCTTCAGCATCAGTCTTCCCATGAATATTCAGGACTGATTTCCTTTAGGATGGACTGTTTGGATCTCCTTGCAGTCCAAGGGACTCTCAAGAGTCTTCTCCAACACCACAGTTCAAAAGCATCAATTCTTCGGTGCTCAGCTTTCTTTATAGTCCAACCCTCACATCCATACATGACCACTGGAAAAACTGTAGCTTTGACTAGACAGACCTTTGATGGCAAAGTAATGTTTCTGCTTTTTAATATGCTGTCTAGGTTGGTCATAGCTTTTTCTTCCAAGGAGCAAGTGTCTTTTAATTTCATGGCTGCAGTCACCATCTGCAGTGATTTTGGAGCTCAAGAAAAGAAAGTCTGGCACTGTTTCTATTGTTTCCCCATCTATTTGCCATGAAGTGATGGGACCAGATTCCATGATCTTAGTTTTCTGAATACTGAGTTTTAAGCTAACTTTTTCACTTTCATCAAGAAGCTCTTTAGTTCTTCTTCACTTTCTGCCATAAGGGTGGTGTCATCTACATATATGAGATTATTGATACTTCTCCTGGCAATTTGATTCCAGCTTGTGCTTCATCCAGCCTGGCATTTTGCATGATGTATTCTGCATGTAAGTTAAATAAGCAGGACAATATGTGATTTATATCCTCAATGAATATAAACTTATTTAATTGTTATCCAAGGTTAAGTTGGAAAATAAACCATTGAATTAAAGTCAGGCAGTGCATTCCAAAGGTATATGCACATAAAGTCTCATGGATATGTGATTCAAGGATAGGAATCTTTTCCTCCATATGAATCCAGTGTTTTAAGAATGCATCATGTATTAATAAAGCAAATATATCAAAGAAAACTTAAAACTAGAGCACCAACCCTACCATCATCCAGTTGGGCAATCTTGAATAATTCTGTGTCTCTCTTTTCTTTTGGAGCACACTAAAGCTATCAACAACAACAACAACAATTTTCTTAATAACACTTAAGAAATTAATAAAAGTGTTGGGCTAGATCAGTGATTTGTTAGAAATAGGAAAGGGTCCTTTTCCCACAACTCAAAATCAAACGGAGAAGCTATTCCATTTTCATCTGTTTTAATCATTAAGCTTTCAAGTTTTTTAAGACCTTGTTTGAACAAAGCATTCCTCAACTTAAAAAATTAAATCATTGAATTGGATGGTCTCTAATGCCTGCCTCATGACAACCATCAAGATTTAATGAAAGGGACTAAAACAGAAAAAGTCCCTCTTCTTTGGAACTATTTCTCATATTCTGCATAATACCAACATATTAATACACACACTCAAATAACTGTCTTTGCATATCCTGTAATATAAGGGCTATAGAAATATTTTGAACTCTCTGTTTCTTAGTGCCAACAAGGTAGTAAATGTAATAGAAATTAATAACAACATAATAATTAACAGGAAACTTCTTCCCATCTGAAGTGGTCATTTTGTAGTTTGAGCTTGACAGTTCTGGGTTTGCATTCCAGCCCTCTTACTAGCTGACTAATTAAGCTTCTATTTTATTATCTGTAAACTAGAGAACCTGGTGTGCTGCAGTCCATGGGGTTGCAAAGAGTCAGACACGACTGAGCACCTGACCAAGGGTTTGTAACAGGGATTAAATTAAATGATGTTGAAAAAATCCGCCAGTACATTGTAAGCACTCAACAGATGGCAGAGATCATTCTCTGATCTGTATTTTCTTAGTATTTAAAATAAGAATGCACAGACTACAGTGTTAAAGTCCTTCCAAACAATAGTAAAATTATTTGTTAAATCTCTCTTTGCAGTCATTCATCAATTTTTCTATTACAATGCCCAATGTGGACTCACTCTATAATAAGTATTGTATATGAATGAGGCATATCCTTGCAGACAAGATGCATCTCTACCTTTCATGAGTTATGGCAAGGGTCACCAACCTCCAGGTCAAAGATTGGTACTGGTATGTGGCCTGTTAGGAACTAGGCTGCACAGCAGAGGGTGAGCAGTGGGTGAACAAGAGAGGCTTCATCTCTATTTACAGCCACTCACATTACTGCCTGAATTTTGCCGCCTGTCAGATCAGTGGCAGCATTAGATCCTTACAAGAGTGTGAAAGTGAACCCTAACCCAGAAGTCAAGGCACAATATACTGAGATTGCCACAAAATAGAAATAAAGTACATAAAAATTGTAATGCACTTGAATCATCCCAAAACCTCCCTCTGCCCCCTCCCCGCCATTTGTGGAGAAATTGCCTTCCAAAAAACTGGTTCCTGGTAAAAGAAAGCTTGGACACTGCTGAGTTACAGCCTAGATGTGGATGCAGGCACATGAAGGGATAAGGATTGTAGTAGAGAAATTCATTGAGCATTATGAGATCAGATGAGGGGCAGCAAGAGGAGAAAAGAGTAACCACCTGGTGGGAAGTGAAAGATGCTTGAATTATTTTAGGATAAAATGAAAACTATACAGATATGACATTCTCCAGGCAAAAAACATCACATGCAGAAGTGACTGTGACGTTTGATCTGGATGAAGTCAGTTGGGCAGGTGAGGCTGTGACAGAAGATAAAAGTTGCAGAGGTTGGCCTTAAATGCCATGGACAGTTTGAATGCCATTTGAGGATTTTTGATGAGCTGTAGATAAATTTAAAATGAGGTATTATTGGAAGGGAGGATATCAGACCCTAAGATTTACATATTTTAAAGCACTTGAAGGATTTTAAAGGGTTGATTGGAAAGAGGCAAAAATCCTGAATTCAGTCTGGATTCCTCCTTTTCCCACATCTCGTAAGTGAATCATCAGCAAATCCTCTAAGGCCTAAATTCAAAATATATATAATATTCTTACCACTTTTCATCATCTCCACTTCTACCACCCTTTTCTAAATTACCATCGTCTCTCACTTTAGTTATTTAGTGACCTCCTAAGAGGTCTTCCTGAAGGAAATGGCAACCCACTCCAGAATTCTTGCCTGGAGAATCCCCTAGACAGAGAAGCCTGACAGGCTACAGTCCATAGGGTCACAAAGAGTCAGACACAATTGAAGCGTCTTAGCATGCATGCAAGAGGTCTCCCTCTCCATCCCAAGCCCACTACTCCCCATGAAGTACCCAGAGTGGGCACCTATTAAAGAAATAGATCTGATGTCATGCCTTTGCTCAAAACCCTCAAGGACCCTGTCTCACACAGAATAAACATCAAAGTTCTTAAGTGCAAAACCCTAAATGATTTTCCCCCAACCAGTGCCTCCCTGCTCCTTATCTTTCTGATATTATTTTCTTTCAATGTCAATGTCTCCCACCCCTGTCTCACTTCACTCAGTTCAGTTGCCTCTCTTAATGGTCCTCAAATTTACCCTGTGAGTTCCCGGCTCACGGCCTTCAAACTGCTGTTCTTCCACCTAAATAATTCTCCCCCTGATATCTTTATGGCTTGCTCACTCACCTCCTTCTGATCTTTACTCAAATGTCAACTCCTCAGCAAGGCCTTGCCAGGTCACTCTATTTAAATTTTCAGCATCCCATATTATTCCCTTTCTCATCTCTTTGCTTTTATTTTTCCTTTATTTTACCTACTTATCTTACTCATTTCTCTCTTCTCACTATTAGGACTGCTATGATTGTTTCTTTTCATTGTATTTCCAGCAATTACATTTTGCCTAGACCATTGCAGGCACTCACCAAATGTCTTTTAATTAGGTAATGGAAGAAACGAGACCAGTTAACAGGCATTTCACATAATACAAGATGATAACATCCAGAATTAAGAGAGAGGGAATGAACAGAAAGATTTAGGCAGTAGGATAAACACCATTCAATGACCTCTCAAAAGTAGAAAATTATCAAGGAGCAGGTACAACTAAATCTTGGGTCTTTAATTTATGGTACTAGATAGACTGTAGGGACATCCCCAATATTAGAAGTAACAGGGAAGAGAAAAAACCTGGAGAAAAAGATAGCAAGTTCAGTTTTGAACTTAACTGTTATACTTAAAGAGGCTGTAAAACATCCATAAGATGTCCAATGCACAGTTGGAAATAATGGTGTGGAGCTCAGAGACTGAGATCTGAGGGGGAAGATCTATCTCAGAAAATATTACCTTATTGCTACCTGAAACCAGGGTGTAGGATGGGATCAGCGAGGAAGAATATATATCAGGAAAAAACAATAATGGACCAAACCTTTATATCATACCTTAAATCTTATTCAAAGAGACACAAAACTGTCTAAAAGTCCTCTACAGACATACTATGTATATCTGAATTTGTAATTACCTTTCCCTGTTTTCCTCTATTCTTACAAAACAACCATTTATTGGTTCTAACTATGTGTCAATGGACAAAATTAACTAGTACTCTTACATAAATCTGATATATTAATCTAAAATATACTCTCAAACCAACAATTATCTTATTGCACATATACTATGAGTAAGAACAAAATCCTAGTGCTCAATTTAATAAAAACTAAAAACTCAATAGCTTTTGATTCTCTTTGCTTCCTCCAAGTGATATCAGGAGAGATAAGAGTCCCAAAGCTTTTCTGTCTCTTGTAGTGTGAAGGAGGAAGTGTACATCAGAGGAAGTCCATGTTCTTACATTCTAACCACCCTTTCTATTTCCAGTTTCTGTCACTCCTGAGAAATTATGAGTTATTTATGTTTCTCTGAGCCTCAGTTTTCCTGTCTTCCAAGCAGTGGTCATAATATATACCTTATAAGACTATTATGTAGATTGGCAATAAACATGTATAAAGTCTGCCACTTAGGTTCTCATAAGAGCATAGAATATGTTTTTCAACATTCTTGTAATTTTCCAAGTCAATGAGAGAAAGAAGGAGGCAGAAGTTGGTTAAACATGTCACAGCTATATATTTGTGTTGCTGTTTAAACACCAGCACTAAAAACTTCACTGATTAAGATCCTGCTTTAAAAGCAAAGTATTTACTTGCAGATTTCTACTGCTTATGAGTAAAAATTCAGACAGTGTTAGCAAACTTATTTTCCCTAAGAATTTGCAAAGCAAACATTGAACACAATTTAGTGTGTGTTGTCATAAGCTTTATAATCAGCCACATACAAAGGCTCAATGACAAGTTGAACCTGTAACAAGAGAGCAGATACCAACAAGAGAACAGATACTTCTTTAGTTGTTTCTACAAAGTGGAACAACGCATTGTTATGTAATTAAATACAGCTTGTGAGATTAAGCTAATTTGAGGTCCACACCCTTTGTTTATTGAGTCATATGTCTCATGGTGTTTTTCAGCCACTGAATCTTAAGATGTTTTCCATGAACTGAAGCAAAGTTGCCTCGAAAACCATCCCCATGAGAAGTTCATCCAAGCTAAAGCACATGCTGACTCGAGCCTTTGCTTTGGGGTTTTGTTTTGATTGTTTTTTGTTGCTGTTGTTGTTATTTCAGCTTTCAAGTTAAGCCTAGTTCTTAGTAATTCCTCAGTCTACACTAATAAATCTTGACACTTGCGCTCATCTCTGGAAATACAGCTGGTTCCTGGTAGTTGAGCTGACACTTTGGAATGGCGTGCTTCCAGCTCTTCTCTTGGCTCTACCCTGCCGAGCACCCACTGACATTCGCTGAACTTGCAAATGTCAAACAGCGTGCAACTGTGACCACGTGTCACCGGCCACAGCAAGACCTCAAAGAAACAGAAGAGTAAACTGAGGCTTAAAAAGTCAGCAAATATCAATGTACCAATTTTATCCTATTTAGAAAATGACTACAGTTCAGTTCAGTTGAGTTCAGCTGTTCAGTTGTGTCTGACTCTTTGTGACCCCACAGACTGCAGCACTCCAGGCCTCCCTGTCCATCATCAACTCCCAGAGTTTACTCAAACTCATGTCCATTGAGCCGGTGATGCCATCCAACCATCTCATCCTCTGTTGTCCCATTCTCCTCCTGCCTTCTATCTTTCCCAGCATATAGTTAGTTATTCCCAATGTTGGACTCTGGACCAACATTCAGTGTTAGTGAAAGTCAGTTTTCACTAGCATAGCAAAATTAATAAGAACAATGGAGTAAAAATACATCATTAAGCTAAGGCTAAATTATTCATCTTTTTTGTTATTCTGAGATTATGTTATTCCTATTTTCATGAATTTAAATGCCATTTTATTAAGCAATAATATTTGAGCTGGTCAATTTTTATAATGTTTAATGTGTTTATTCAATAAAAAAGTCAGCAAGTCTATGCCCACCTCCAATAATCTTCTGAAATGATGTGGTTAGCCATTCAGTCATGTTCGACTTTTTGCAACCCCATGGACTGCAGCCTGCCAGGCTCCTCTGTCCACCGGGATTCTCCATGCAAGAATACTGGAGTGGATTGCCATGCCCTCCTCCAGGGGAATTTCCCAACCCAGGGATTGAACCCAGATCTCTCACATTCCGGGCAGATTCTTTACCATCTGAGGACCAGGGAAGCCCAGGAATACTGGAATGGGTAGCCTATCCCTTCTCCAGAGGAACTTCCCAACCCAGAAATCAAACCAGGGTCTCCAGCATCGTAGGCAGATTCTTTACCAGCTGAGCCACAAGGAAATTCCTCTGAAATGATACTGGTCCCATATTCAGGGCCTTCAATGCACAAGTGATACTAAGTAAAACACCAGGAGATGCCGCTCTGTCAGTGTGAGTTGCGTAAAGCCCAAACACCAGGCAACCCTGCTGTGAAACCTACACTCCGAGAGTCACTGACTCTCAGATCATCCCCTTCCCATATACACCAGTGAAGTGAAGTTGCTCAGTTGTGTCCGACTCTTTGCGACCCCATGGATGGTAGCCTACCAGGCTCCATGGTCCATGGGATTTTCCAAGCAAGAATACTGGAGTGGGCTGCCATTTCCTTCTCCAGGGGATCTTCCCAACCCAGGGATTGAACCTGGGTCTCCTGCATTGCAGACAGACGCTTTACCGTCTGAGCCACTGACTACGCAGGTTATATACACCAGAATGTTAGCAAAACAAATAGAAAGAAATGGAAGTCTGACTGTGTTATGGAAAAATGTAACTGTTTTTCAGTTCTGTTAAGGCTTTTAAAACTGAAACACAGGAGTTAACATATACAACAAATATTTATAAATATCATAAATCCTAGGTGGTCCTAGTAGTAAAGAACCTGCCTGCCAAAGCAGGTAGGCATAAGAGATGTGGATTTGCTTCCTGGTCGCTCCCTGGGTCAGGAGAATCTCCTGGAGGAGAGCATGGCAACCCATTCCAGTATCCTTGCCTGGAGAATCCCATGGACAGAAGAGCAAAAAGTCAGACATGACTGAAATGATTTAGCATGCACCACCTATATATACCAAGTAGCCTACAAAGTGTTAGAAACATATGCATGAATACCAACTTTATCTTCAAAGTTCTCACAGCCTAGTAGATACCATATTTAGTAGAAATATCTACTTTATACACTTTACATAGCCTACATAACATAACCTCATTGATCTTCAAAACAGCTTTAAGAAGCAAGTATTAGTCCTATTTTTCAGATGAAGAAAATCTCAAATAAATGACAATATGATCTTCAAGCAAACGGGGATAAAATAGGAATTTATACACAGTACTTCTGGTGACCTTCCCAGTGTGAGTGTTTGTGGTGGGAAAGGAGACAGTGAGGAAGTGCTTGGACTATATGCCTAATATAATCCAAGAAATCAGATACTACAATCTACAATCTAGAAATCAGATACTGTGTTAGTACAAATCTATTGGCTTACACTGGTATTGATAAATTCATGGGTGAACAAAATCACATAAATCCACTGCTGCTAGTACAGTTCTAATTAATTATAAGTGCTTGTTACTCTCCTGGATCTCAGCTCTCAGCTTCTAGCCATATCCTCATCTTAATAATATAGAGGCTATTACTGTGAGAAATGCTACTATTCTGACTCCCTCTGCCCCCCTTCCCACCAAAAATGATCTCTCTTCAGCACATCCCTGGGGATGGTGCCCAGGTAAGGGAGCTTACTACAGTAGTGTCCAACAAGGGTCTTAGAAGTTGTAGTAAAACAGAAAAGAGTTGTTATTCTTGAGAAACTTATTAACTATCAGGAGAAGGAAAAGCAGTTGCAAACCATAAATCATATTTCCTTATTCTTCTACCAAACTATCTAAATGTCAACATTTTAGTGCCGAAAAAATGGTAAGAAATAACATTAAAGAGAGTGTTGTTCAGTTTGATTTCATTTCAGAATCATATGCCTATTTGTCTGGTGAAAACCAACATGATATTGTAAAGCAATTATCTTCCAAATAAGTAAATTAAAAAAAAAAAAGAACCAATCAATTTTCTATGATAGAGCCATGTGCAACCTAAGAGACTTCAGAAGTGCTGAAATGATGGCTTCTCTGAATGAAATGTATGGGCTTTGATCTTTTCCCCTTGTTCTAAGGCCAGCACGAGTGACATCAGCCTCAAGATCCCTGAATCCATACATAGTATTTTTTGTTGTCGTCGCAGTGGTGGTGATCCTGGCAGTGATCATAGGTCTACTTGTCTACTTTTTAGCTTTTGGTAAGTACCAAAAGATAAATACCACTTCTCAGATGAATTAACTGAACATACTTTCAGATTCAAAGTTTGGCCTTCTCTCTTTTATTGCCACTTTTATTTTTTAATATAACATAATTATATATTTTATTTATATACCTCTAAATATATTCTCATGTTTATATTTTCTATAATTCAGTATTTTTTCTCTATTTTATTTATTTATTTTTGGTCTTTTTTAGTATACCAAACAACATTATTACCCAGGCAAAGATTATTTTAGTCAACGAAAAAGACAATATTTATCTGATGTTAGAGTTCATTTGTTTTGTTTTTCATTAATCCTATAATTTCCTTCTTTAAAATATTGCAAAGCACCTTAAGTTTCAAATCTAAAAGTCGGATGTACTTAAATATTCATTAATTCATGATCTGTGTCCTGAAAACAATCTTAGGAGCAGAAAAGAGACACAGAGGTATAGAACAGTATTTTGGACTCTGTGGGAGAGGGAGAGGGTGGGATGATTTGGGAGAATGGCATTATAACATGTATAATATCATATATGAAATGAGTCGCCAGTCCAGGTTCAATGCATGATACTGAATGCCTGTTGCAAAACCAATACAATATTGTAAAGTAATTAGCCTCCAATTAAAATAAATAAATTTATATTAAAAAAATCAGATGTAAGGCACACACGCACACAAAAAGAAGTAGAAAGAGCTTAAAACCAAACTTACACACAACTTAATATCCCAGTGAATATTCTTTCAGAGGTTTTAATGTAGACGAAATGTGTCAAATTTCACTAGATAATATATGCTATGATCTGTTTTTTTTTTTTAAATTTCAGCTATAATCCCATTGCATTATTTAAATAATTGGGGCTGGGATAGGAAGAGAATGAAGGTATATGGGTATGTGTAAGGGTAGAGATTAAGTGAGAATAAATTTATTCCAGTAACTAGTAATAGTCTTTTCAGTCAATTGAATTTAAAAATTGTAGCTAAATTTTACTTTGGACTATATTTTGCTGTCAAATCACCTAGAGACTATTATGTTCAAGGTGAAATACAGAAGTAGGAAAAACCAACATCAAGTTTCAGATTTAATGAGTTTTCCCTCCTAACAGCACTGTATTGTCACACTTAAACACAAAGACAGGAGTCTAAGTCCTCTTCAAAGTGTATTTGGTGACCATTCATGGCCCTAGAAAGACTTGTCCTTCTGCCACAAAGGACCATACTACCCTATCCCCAGGATCTCAAATGCTTTCCCTGATTGAGATATTTCTCTGCATAAATTATGTATATGCATGATCAGATGGAAGCAGGGATATTTTTCCTGAGACATATTAGGTTATGTCCATGTTCATAATGTTTCTAAGATATGTACAAGTGTGTTAAGAATTTTTATTTCCTTCATACAACTTAACATATCCTTTGGAAGACCATTTTTGATAGAAAGAGTTTACAATGAACAACCAGATTAGCTGTCTTGTCAGAATACTTATTTTCTGGACTAGCTTAGTCCAGAAAACTGACAGGTCATTAATTCCTCTAAAAAGAATGGTATTTGAAATAATTTTTTAAACTATTCAGAATCATTTTGGATTATTCCTTAATAATAAATGAATAATAATAGCATGTTATAGACATCAATAATTCTTGAATGAATATATCTGCAATCACAAATATCCCTAAAATATGGTTGGAGTGATAATTATGATACTACTGAACAATTTAATTTCTCAAATAATGCTGCTCTGATTTTCATGCGTTTTTAATGTTTCAGCTTTGCCAATCATTTTAAAGACTGAAAGAGAAAATAATTTTATTATAGTTACATTTTTACTATAGAATCTTTTCCTTTTAAAGGAATTAATTTTTTAAATTGTATAAAATAGCCTAAATAATCCTGAAATAAAAATTAAAGTATTTAGTAATGTGATTCTGACTCTGCCTTTTCCTTGTTTTACAGATCAAAAATCTTCCTTTTACCAAAGCAGCATTCAAATCCTGGGTGTTCAATATAGTGATGAGTTAAGTTCACCAGCTACAGAGAAATATAGGACTTTGAGTGGAAATATTGAATCTATGGTAAGTTAATATTTGTCTTTGTTCTTTATTTTATCATAAAATAAATATGATAATAAACCTAATATTTTGTGATATATGTACAACTGTTAGATGCATATTTTCCTTCCCTGAATGGTGAAGGATGTGTTTCATCATACTTCCAAGTCAATTTCTTGTACATTGGTTCTTATTCACATTTTCTTACATCATTAATGAAGAGCTTTAGGTCATGAGTAAGTATATTTTTTATGATTATGGCTTCAAAAATTGGAAGTCTATTGTTTGTGCAATTTGAGTATTTCTCTATTCTTGAGGTTTTTTTTTTTAATCATTTTCGTTTTGCCTTCTTTCCTTTTTTCTTATGCAACTAAACACACAGGTAGTTAGTGTTAAAATACACATCAAATTAGTTTGGACAAATCATACTTTGCTTCAATGATCAACATAGAAAATAAACAAAGCAAGTCTGGTTTCTCAAATGAAGAGGCCCCGAGGCTGCCTGCCAAGAAATCTCACAAGCAGACCCCTAGTTTATTATCATAGACCAGGGTTTGGTCTTCAGCCCTGCAGAGTCAGCGCTGACCAATCTCAGCTCACTTACGTTACCTTTTCTGAAACTCTTAAGAATATAAATTAATCCAATGGATCTAAAACTTCGACATGTAACAAAATCACCTGGAAGGCTTATTAAAAAACAGATCTCTGGGCCCCAATGTCAGAATTTCTGATTCAGTAGTTAGAACTTTCATTTCAGCAAGTTCCCAGGTTATGTTGATGCTAATTGTCCAGGGACCTCACTTTGAAATCACTGAGTTAAGCTATAATGAGGCCTATGATGGACGGGGGATTGAGTCATCTGTTTGTCTGACAACATTTACCCCTAGAGACAAATTACACTGGGAGCCAAGTTATGAGAAAAGTGCTCCATGAGCATAAAATTAGAGCAAGGGAAGTTAGGTATATTGTTTAAGTGTTTAATGAGATCAGAATAAACAACTGAACCAGAATAATTTGGGAACAGAATCTAGGCCAGAAGGCAAAGGTAGGGCTAATATTGGGGAACATCAGTTGGTTATGTCAAAAGTGGGAGCCTCCTGTTCCTTCAATAAATATTAAACATTAATCCTGCCAAATGCAGTGGACATACAGAAAGTGGAGTAGATATTAGATATGTTTGTGCTAAGAGGATAAATTATATCCTATCATGGAGATGAGAGATGGTTTCTTTTAAAAGATGATTTTCAGGCTGACTTTTAGAATGAGTAAGGCATACCTCAGCTAAAACATGAGCCAAGACAGAGAAGAGAATGTTCTTAGCTAATAAAAAATTTGGGGTTTATTTTGTAGACAAAAAGTCTTAAGCTACAGGCAAAATAATGCGAACAGGATCTGATAGATTCACATTCAGAATGTAAAAATTAGATTATAAAGAGAAGAGCCCATACACAGTAAGATTAGTTAGAAGCTCATTACCCTGGACCAGAAGAAAACCAAGGGGTTGAAAGCTTGATCTAGGGCATATTTCAGAAAATACAGAAATGCATTTTAGGCTTACCTCCCCAACTTCACTTCATGGCAAATAGATGGGGAAACAGTGGAAACAGTGGCTGACTTTATTTTTCTGGGCTCCAANGTATATTGTTTAAGTGTTTAATGAGATCAGAATAAACAACTGAACCAGAATAATTTGGGAACAGAATCTAGGCCAGAAGGCAAAGGTAGGGCTAATATTGGGGAACATCAGTTGGTTATGTCAAAAGTGGGAGCCTCCTGTTCCTTCAATAAATATTAAACATTAATCCTGCCAAATGCAGTGGACATACAGAAAGTGGAGTAGATATTAGATATGTTTGTGCTAAGAGGATAAATTATATCCTATCATGGAGATGAGAGATGGTTTCTTTTAAAAGATGATTTTCAGGCTGACTTTTAGAATGAGTAAGGCATACCTCAGCTAAAACATGAGCCAAGACAGAGAAGAGAATGTTCTTAGCTAATAAAAAATTTGGGGTTTATTTTGTAGACAAAAAGTCTTAAGCTACAGGCAAAATAATGCGAACAGGATCTGATAGATTCACATTCAGAATGTAAAAATTAGATTATAAAGAGAAGAGCCCATACACAGTAAGATTAGTTAGAAGCTCATTACCCTGGACCAGAAGAAAACCAAGGGGTTGAAAGCTTGATCTAGGGCATATTTCAGAAAATACAGAAATGCATTTTAGGCTTACCTCCCCAACTTCACTTCATGGCAAATAGATGGGGAAACAGTGGAAACAGTGGCTGACTTTATTTTTCTGGGCTCCAAAATCACTGCGGTTGGTGATTACAGCCATGAAATTAAAAGATGCTAGCTCCTTGGAAGGAAAGTTATGACCAACCTAAACAGTATATTGAAAAGCAGAGACATTACTTTGTCAACAAAGGTCCATCTAGTCAAGGCTATGGTTTTTCCAGTGGTCAGGTATGGATGTGAGAGTTAGACTATAATGAAAGCTGAGCACAGAATTGATGCTTTTGCAAGGAGATCTAACCAGTCTACCCTAAAAGAGATCAGTCCTGGGTGTTCACTGGAGGGACTGATGTTGAAGCTGAAACTCCAATACTTTGGCCACCTAATGCGGAGAACTGACTCATTTGAAAAGACCCTGATGCTGGGAAAGATTGAGGGCAGGAGGAGAAGGGGATGACAGAGGATGAGATGGTTGGATGGCATCACCAACACAGTGGACATGAGTTCGGGTGGACTTCGGGAGTTGGTGATAGACAGGGAGGCCTGGCGTGCTGCAGTTCATGGGGTCGCAAAGAGTCATACACGACTGAGCGACTGAACTGAACTGGACCCGAACTTCCTACTATCATTTCCCAACCCGTTGTTAAAAAATCATTAACAATATTTAGTTATATCATTTCATCATGACAGCCCATTGTTTAGGCTTCAAACCAATGGCCATTCTTAAATTTCTTGAAGAAGCTGCTAGAGATATACATCTCAGGAGGCCAGTCTGAGGACCATTATTCATAATGAAGCCCTCATACCCACACAAAGACATCTTGTAATGTTTCAGCTGTGTACCTAGTTTAATACAGGGGAATAAATTGAAAGTGTGTATTTTGAGAATCCCAGCTTCATTCTAGGGAATTAGAACCCGGCTACCAGTTATTAGAGCAAGATGCCAGAGATGTCCTCAGCCCTAAAGAGGTCATTCAGTTTCTGTTAGAGAGACTGGATATGTTAGGTGAGTTCATCCTTCATAGAGCACATGTAAAATTGCAAAACACTAATTTGGAGAGAAATGGCATAAGGCACAAAGCACAACATATAGCACATTCAGCAATGTGAAAACATAAACTAAATAAGTTTCTTTGAAAAGTGCTACCAGCACCTTTAGAAGATATTCAGTAAGTCTTTAAAATACACTCTCCAATGCCAAAAAAATTGTACAATCTAACTTATTTTTAATTTATTCTCAAAAATGGTCTATAAAGCAAATAATGATATATGTATAAATTTTGTTATCAAAATGAAAATTATAGTAATGTCTTTTGTTATAAAGATAAAAAACACAAATGTAGAAAATTCAGGGCATTCATGAAATATTAAAAAAAGAAACATGCACAAAATCTCAATACTAATATATCCACAATTAATATTTTGATGTTCCAAGTATCTTTCATGTAAACTTCATAATCATACATGCACAAACACATATAATTTTCTCTCAATGGAATAAGGCTATATATGTTTGCTTTTTCCTATTTTTTTCCAAAAGCGTGTCATAGAAGTATTTAAATATCAATGAAGAAATCTACCATTTTAAATAACTAAACATTATTATAGGGCAAAAAGGTAACAATATTTCATTTAACCACACTTTTGTTGACAGATGTTTAAACTGTTTCCAGTTTTTCACTATTATATTCAATATTCTGATGACCATTCTTGCTGATACATACTTGCACATCTGAATGGTTATTGGGACATATTCCCAGAACTAGAATTATCAGAATATAGGTTTATGCATTTATTTCTCTCTAAGGATTTTCAAAATTTTCTTCAGTTTTAACAAGTATTTTATTTCAGAAGCGTTTTAGATTTATAGAAGAGTTGCAAAGATAATACAGAATTCTCATATACATCACACCCAGTTTCCTCTGTGTTTAACACCCTGTTGTTAAGTTGTTAAGTCATGTCCTACTCTTTGTGACCCCAAAACTGCAGTATGCTAGGTCTCCCTGTCCTTCATCATCTCTCAGAGTTTGCTCAAATTCATGTCCCTTGAGTCAAAGATGCTATTTAACATCTTACAATAGTACATTTATTGCAATTAATGATCAAATGTTAATCAGTTCAGTTCAGTCACTCAGTCACGTCCAACTCTCTGAGACCCCATGGACTGCAGCGCGCCAGGCTTCCCTGTCCATCACCAACTCCCAGAGCCTACTCAAACTCATGCCATCTAGTCGCTGATGCCATTCAACCATCTCATCCTCTATAATTCCCTTCTCCTCCTGCCTTCAATGCTTTCCAGAATTAGGCTCTTTTCCAATTAGTCAGTTCTTTGCATCAGGTGGCCAAAGTATTGAAGTTTCAGCTTCAGCATCAGTCCTTCCAGTGAATATTCAGGACTGATTTCCTTTAGAATGGACTGGTTGGATATCCTTGCAGTCCAAGGGACTCTCAAGAGTCTTCTCCAACACAGTTCACAGCATCAATTCTTCAGTGCTCTGCTTTCTTTTTAGTTCAACTCTCACATCCATACATGACTACTGGAAAAACCATAGCTTTGACTAGAGAGACCTTTGTTGGCAAAGTAATGTCTCTGCTTTTTATTTTTTTTTATTTTTTTGTATTTATTTATTTTTTTACACGAACTCCCAAACATGAACCCCCCTCCCACCTCCCACCCCACATCTTCCCTCCAGATCATCCCCATACACCAGCCCCAAGCATCCTGCATCCTGCATTGAACATAGACTGGCAATTCATTTCTTACATGGTAGTATCCATGTTTCAATGCTATTCTCCCAAATCATCCCTCCCTCTCCCTCTCCCTCTCCTTCTCCCTCAGAGTCCATAAGTCCGCTCTACACATCTGTATCT